>CM076575.1:1257809378-1257921751 GCA_034641835.2 Pinus albicaulis | reverse complement strand
TGCCCTGACTGCGTCCAGGTATCGGTCACTCCCTGCGTGCTATCAATGTGATGTAGGACACTCCTACTCCACAATGCAGTCCCACACACTACGGTACACCACCATGCAACTCCATGTCCACCGGTAATCCACTGCTCAATGATAGAGGCTCCCACACATCCCTGAATGTGATGACCTAGAGTTGTGCCTCTACATGTCGGACTACTACCAATCGGTAACATTGCCTCCACCGTCGCATCGCTATACCCGCCGACGAATGGATCATCACTCCAAAACCTCCTTGAGGGGTCTGAGAAGTGAATCTCCCTGTGTCAGTAGTGTTACCACTACTGCTCGGCTCTGCTGCGTCCTCTGTGCCCCACACAAAGGTGAAGAATCCTTGGCCCCATACAAGGCGCCATCTGGTGGCCTGCCAATGTCACCTCCTCCGACAAGCTCCTGCCAAGGTATGTTGACCACCCCGGGATCCCGTATATGGGTATCATACCAAGACAACCTAGGGTGTCTGCTCATAAACTGGTTGGCCACTGAAGCTGACCGACACTGCACATGCTCTACTACTAGGCCAACCGTACTCTCCAAGACATAGTCAGTCGACCTGCCTGGGAAACGATAGGTGATCCCACCTGGATCCCAATGCCAATCTGGGGTTCCTGTATTCCCCATGCATAGAAAATCCTGCTGAGCTACCCTCGGATCCATCACTATCTCCATAGCCCGCTCCACCGAGTACCAACTCAAAATCTCTCGCCATCCAACCTCAACATGTGGATGCTGTACCCTGTGCAACTCTGATCGTCTCATACCGCTATCCAAGTCAACATATGAGATCTGACTAGGTGGCTCTGCCTCTCTCTCTCCAATGGGAAGAGATGACCCAACAACACTACTAGTCCCATCCATGCATGCCTGAAGGGGAATGATCTGATGCTCCAACGTGCCCTCTGATTGTACCATCAGGGAATCCAGTCGTTCCCCAATGCGGACCAACTTGGCCGCCGACTTGGCACAAGTCACTCTCATACCCTCCAGCTCCTGGTCCTGCAACAAAATGGCCTCCCGTACTGACGTGGCCTTCCCTCTCAAAACTCGAAGGTCCGTCCGAAGCCGATGATACCGCTGTCTGCGACCATCATCCAATACCTCTGCACCTGCTAGTGCCTCATCGAAGGTGGATATATCTCCTAATGCCTCACCCATCTGTCGTGTGCTGCTACCACCTGAAGAGTCGGACACGACTCCGGTCATTACCTCAATGGATGGCTCTACTGAGGTAGGCTCTACCTTCTCCACTTCCACATCAACCGACATGGCCAAGGAGGTCTCCGATGAGGGTGAATCCTGTGTCACACTAGGTGTAACCTCAAACTCCCTGCAATCCTGTGTGCCCTCATCCTCCAAGTGCAATGTTGCCACCTTAATGGCCTCTGACTGCGACATCTGATTAAGCTGGAAATAGATGTCCAACTTTTCTACCCAAGACTTTGCCGAACTGTTTGATGAACCATCAAACATGGGCAAATGAAATCTGCTAGCTGCGCGGTGGTCATCATGATGATGTCTGTGTCCCCTGTGATGATCACGGGGTCTACCATCACACTGGAGCTGAACATAATCTCTAAATGAGATAAGATCTCTGATCGCCGGCCCGCGTGCCAGGTACTCTGCAATGTAGGCGTCCATCTGGCTAGGGTCAACCTCCGGCTCCTGCTGTGCTTCTGCCCCTGCGTCCTCTGCTAGGAAAGTGGGCATAGTGGATCGCGTGGGTGCATGCGATGCCATGATGGGGATAGCATCACGCACCGGCATATGGTGTGACGTGCCCGATCCCTCACCGATCTGAAAACCCCTTGGGGTTTCTCTCACGGGCCAACCTCCGGCACAGAGTCTCTCGTGGACACATCTCCATAAGTGAGTGCTTCTCTTAAATTTCCTCGCATCTTCCTTGGCCTGCCATGGCACTTTTCTCGCTATGTGCTCCATGCTCTCAACCGCACGATCACAAGAAACCATACCACCGCCTCGATTTCACTCCTCCTGAGCTACCCAATCGAAACTAATTTAAAATTTAGGAATTTAAAGATGATCTCTGCTTAAAAACCCAAAAAATCCAAACGTTTTTCAATTCCAACCTTCAAAATTTCTGACCTTATATTTGACCCTTTTTCCAATTTCGTTTTTGGTACTGCAACTGCTATTGCTCTCCAAAATTCCAGCAAACCTCTGTATGATCTCTTTCCCGATGTCATAGACCACAGGCTGAGCCAGAATTATGCTCTGATACCACTGTAATATCCGGAATGGGAAATAGACAGTAATACAAGCATACAACAATATAGAAAAATGCCGCAAAAAGAACATAAAGCAAATACACATAAAATGCCGAGAATGCTAAGCCATTTTATTAATCTGAGAATATAATGGAATACAATGGATAATCAAAATAATAGCACCTATCCTTGCACAAGGCAAGTGAAGAGCCCTCTCAGAAAACAGGAAATGGCTGCTACAGAAACTGCGTCCCAGCTGCTGGAAGAAATCGTCATAAACTCACGGCTGCTGAATGAACTGAACTAGTCATCTTGGTTTGAATGATTGGAAATTCTGCTAATACTTATCCACCACCTCGGACAAAACCCAGAAACCATGTAGAAAATGGTCAGCCTCCGAAAATCACCTCCGGAACCCTCCTCAAGGAAAAACGCTATCTCTCCAAGCCCAGCGCAGAAGCCAAATGATATATGCTGAAATAGAGCCACAAAATCCCCGGAAAATCTCCCTCTGATGAAGACTGAACCTCCACACCGAATCTCACTGAATCCCCTGCAGGAAACCCTGCAATAGAACACCTCCTCCAAGAACTGCGCAGTCACCAAAAGGAACCGAGCTCCTCCGCAAAACAACAACCAAATCTCCCGCAAAAGACTGAAGGAAAAACCTTGCCCGAGCAGGCACTCAAAGTCCCCCGGGGCTAAGGGCGAGATCTTCGACCGGAGACACTCAATCGCACTAAACAGTGCTGTAGACAGGCTAAACAGCCAACGTGCTCAAGAAGACAGAAGTCTAGCTCAATATCATCAACATCAATCATCCCCCAAATGAGGAGGCTCCTCCACCTTTTATAGCATTGGTTTCCCTCCAAAACCAACGTAGTCTCTCTCTCCTCCACATGGTGTGGCCTCCCTGCCTCACTTGCCAACATCTAGGAAAACACTTTATTTTATTTAAGTGAGTTAGACCCCTTTTCTCACTTTTATTTATTAATAAACTATAGTCGGCAAAACTATACAAAAATCAAATATTCCAATTAGCGGTGCTAATTAGGAATATTACATTTTGCTTCTACTCTGACTTCAACCCTCACTGGGTTCCTAAGCCCAACTCTTGAAAGCTCTTCAACTGCCTCAGTTTGGGACTTGGGTAGCAGAAAAAAGTCTTGTCCGCTGTTGCTTTGGTAAATGGCCTATAATGGATGACAACTGTTTCTGAAAACCCATATCCAATAGCCTATCTGCCTCATCTAAAATAAGAACCTGTTTCCTTCAACCTGCAACCTGAACCAACATAATAAATATTAAAATTTAAAATTAATTTAATTAAATTCATCTTGTAAGTTTGTAACCCAGTCAGGACTTAGAAGTTCTAAAATTCTAAGTTGAATCCTAGATTGAATTAAATTTTAAAATTTCAACGGTTCAACTTTCAAGAATCAAAAGTCAAATAAAAAAAATTCTAACCCTTGTTTACTATTTAGTGATTTTAATTTTTAATTTATGTGATGGGCAATTTTTAATTTTTGTTTTGTGCCCAGGTTCAAACATCAAAAAGTTTCAAACAAAATGCCAAGGAATTTGGATCCTTTTTGGCAGTATGGTGAACCTGATTCTATACCCGAAACTGGAGGACTCAATAGAATGTATTTGTCTTGCAAGTTGTGTGGAAAGCATATGTCAGGGGGTATCGCCAGATTAAAATGCCATATAGGGCAAATTCCAGGGCAAAATGTAGAACTTTGCCCAAATCCAGGTCCAGAAATGATCCGACAGGCCATTAAAGCCTTGATGGAAAAAGAAGATGGCAAAGACACCAGGGCAGTAATAAAAAGGCAACTTGTAGGGAGCTCAACACAGGGGGTAAGTGAGAGTGCTTCTTCTGCTTCAACATTACCTTCCAGTTCCAACCCCTCAGCTTTTTCATCCTTTTTTGTCCCTAGAACGACACCTGGTGCACAACCTGGCATCAAATCAGAAATTAAGAAAAAGGAAAAGGCAGAAGCTGACAGGTTGGTGAGTAGATATCTTCTATGGAGTGATGTTCCTTTCAACATTGCCAAGACAAACCCATTCTACCAACATATGTTTGATGCTGTTGCTGTCGTTGGCCCGGGGTACAAAGCCCCTACCTTTGCACAGTTGAGAGGGCCTCTTCTTCAAGAGGAAAAGAATGATTGCACTGCTAGACTGGAGGAGTTTAGGGCATCTTGGGAACACACTGGATGCACAGTCATGTCAGATGGTTGGACTGACCAGAAGGGTAGGACCCTTCTTAACTTCTTGGTTAGTTGTCCCAAGGGGACAATGTTTATGAAATATGTTGACGCATCTGCACACATTAAAGATGCGCGTTTATTATGTGAGTTGTTGGACATCTTCATTCAGGAAATAGGCCCACAGAATGTTGTCCAAGTCATAACGGACAACGCTACAAATTATGTTGCAGCTGGCAGGTTGCTGATGGAGAGGTATCCTACCCTGTTTTGGACACCTTGTGCTGCTCATTGTATTGACTTGATGTTGGAGGATATAGGTAAGATTCCTATGGTGAGACATCTTGTTGAATCATCCAAGAGCATAACAAAATTTATTTACAATCATGCATCTGTGCTTAGCTTGATGAGAAGATTCACCAACAACAAAGAGTTGGTGCGTCCTGCGATAACACGCTTTGCCACTACTTTCATATCTCTTCAGTCTTTGTTGAATTCTATGTGGGACGTAAAGAGCATGTTTCTTTCACAGGATTGGCGTGAGTTATCTATTAGCCGCAAACTAGAGGGAGAGGGCATATGCAGACTTGTTTCATATGGTCAGGGGTTTTGGGCAGGAGTAGAGGAGGTGTGTGCCATTTCAGAACCTTTGGTAAGGGTTCTTCGGTTGGTTGATGGAGAGAAGCCCGCAATGGGCTACTTGTATGAGGCCATGGATAGGGCCAAAGAAGCCATTCGTGCTTATTATGAAGATAAGGGAGATGAGGGGTTAGAGAAACAACAGGTCATATGGAGAGTGATTGATGACCGATGGAACAATACCCTCCATCGCCCCATTCATGCTACAGGTATCTACTTCAACCCCGCATTTTCTTACTCCTGTGGTTTCAGATTTGATGCCGAGGTGATGGATGGATTCTTCACATGTGTTGAGAGGATGGTGGTATCTGAGCAAGAATGTGAAGAAATTTCCAAAGAAATGGAAATATATAGGACGACTGGTGGCACATTTGGTTTTACCATGGCTATTAAGAGTAGGACGACCAAAATTCCAGGTAAGCTTCAGTTTATTTCAAGTTTCAACTTTCAAATTTAATAATTCATTGTCTCTTCATAATTTTTGCTTCTCATTTTTATTTTAACTTGTAGATGCTTGGTGGACAAGCTATGGTGGTAGAGTACCCCATCTCCAAAAGCTTTCCATCCGAGTGCTCAGCCAGACATGCAGTTCCTCTGGGTGTGAGCGCAATTGGAGTGTCTTTGACAAAATACATAGCAAAAAGCGCAACAGGTAAAAAAAATTCAAATTAAAATTTTGAAATAATTTGATTATTTTTACTATATAAATTTTCCAAGTACTAATTTATAATCTATGACCCTTTTACAGATTGGAATCCCAACGTCTCAATGACATGGTGTATGTCTACTACAATCTTCGATTGTGGATGAGACAAATTCAGAAAACTCCTGATATGGATGCCATTTCATTGGACAATATTGATACCATTGCTGCATGGAGGGTCGAGACTGAGAGGCCGATCATGGAATCGACCCCTGATTGGTTAGATGTGGATCCAGAGGCATTAGTGCCGGAGGAGGAAGCAGATGCACAGCAGGAGGAGCAGCCAGTGGTAGAGGAGGAGGAGCAGAGTCAGGAGGCAGAGCAGGAGGAGGATGTGGAGGAGGAGGATGTGGAGGAGGAGGTGACACCATCTAGGATGGGCAGTAGCAGTGGCAGCGTCAGTGGCAGAGCACAGAGGCCACCTATTTTTTTTGCTTCTAGAGGACGACTGGGTCCATCTGTATTCCGAGGGGCAGAGCCTTCTTCCTCTAGAGGAAAAGGCAAAGCCATTCCCTATTCCCGTAAAAGGGGCGGGGGATCTTCATCTTAGTGACTTACTTTATGACAGGGAGATGACTCATGATATACATTATTATATTTTTTGTTGATATTTTGACTCTTGAGACTGAGACTCAAGATTCAGGACTCGATTCACTATTTTGATATGTGATGTACCACTAGACTTCATATACATATTATATATTAGCTTTCTTTACATGTTTATGTGGAAATGCATTTATTTGATGTTGTGGATACTTTAGATGCTAAAAAAATTGAAAATTTTTGAATAATTTTGTATTTTTTTAATTTTGCTGACTTTTTTGAAAAAGTCCCGACTTTGCCGACTTTTTCAACTTTTTTACCCTTGCCGATTTAATCCCGACTCCGACTTTTTCCACATTGCTTTAACCTTGAAGTTCGAATTTTGGCGAACTTAAAAAAATGTTGAGGTTTGGCAAACCTCATTGAACCTCATAGCCATTGACCAAGTCCATATATCAAAACTCATAACTTCATGTCACAACTGAAGATTGTAATTGATCCTTGCAGTTTCCATGTCCGTGATAACATTTTTTATGTTTACTGATATTGATTTCTTACTATTTTATCCTATAATTCATTATATATATATATATATATATATATATATATATATATATATATATACACACGGACCTAATTGCAAACCTCATCTGAAACTCATCAAAAAAATCGAACTCAAATCGAACCTAAACATTGTCGAACCCCAACTCGAACCCGAACCATGTGACATTGCTTACTGAAGGTGACCACAGAACTCAGAAATTTCTAGAGATTATATTTGGGTAATTTCCAAAGTGGAATTTTACATTGCTGAGATTGATATTCTATTTGTTAAACATGATTCTAAAATTTTTACAGGCAATGTTAAGTGGCCCCATGATTTTTTATTTAACAGTCTTTAAGGTATGACTGATTTTAGATCTAGCTTTTTGTCCTAGAGTCAATAAAGTCATGTCTCCTCATATTCTTATTCCTGATGAATGTTACCATTTATGCAGCCTGGCTTTGACTGCAAATTTCCATATTCTTGTGTACATTACCCAGCAGCAGGAGGTAGAGATTCTTACAATGTGAGCTACTCAACAATGAATAGTGAAGGCAGCAAAACAAGGGAAGACCAAGTAGAAATGGACTGTTTATATGCATTCCCGAAGGCATTATTAATTCCACGTTATAACAAGTACTATCCTCAGGCATCTTTAGAAATCGGCTTTCCTTCAGATGTAAAGGTGTAGTACATGGACTCTCTCTCTTATCAAATACAAACTTGGCTCTGCAACTCTGTATCATGTATCGCTGCATCCATGCTCATTACTTGGTACTATCTATTTGGCCTGGGAATGTATAGAGGATGCCATGTAGGCATCAGGAAAATAACTGTTTTTGATAGTGTAATTGTTGGCTTTATCTTGTAGGTTATATGTAGTATGTATGCAATTGTAGGATATATTTCTATATTGCTTGAGACACAGATACAACAACACTCAATCTGGGATAGCATGATCTCAAAGCATTCCATGTATGAATCTTCCAGTATTAGAATGTATTCTTATCTCTGCAGCTTATCATTTGTGTAATTACAGGGAATTTAGTTTCAAGTTTACAGTTGTTTGTGTGCTGCTTTTTTAATCTGGTCTCCGTAGTACTTACCATGGTGCATCATATCGGCTTCTGACTTGGCCAATTGATTTTTACATATCGTTAATTTTTGGACTAAATAAATGTGGTCCAATATACTTATGTTCCACCAAGACTCCGGGATGGGGGGACATGGGTGGAGGGAGGTACACAAGGGGGATGTGTTTGAATAACCCTCAAATTATAGGGTAATTTAGGGGGGATGGGGGGACATCAGGGTATTTAATTTTTTTTAATTAACTAATCAATTAATTAATTCAAATTCATATTCAATAATGAAAGCATAAATATGTTGATCCATATATAATTGAATTAAATAATGAAATCAGAAATACACTGATCCATATTCATCATTCATACCGATACATACCCATTCATACTCATCCTTCATCCATACACCACGAGATTCAATAATGAAATACATTGATCCATATTCATCATTCGTCATCCAAGAATCTACATTGATTTAAACATTAAATTCATCATTAATCATTCTAGATTCTAAATTGATTCAAAATTTAAATTCATCATTCATCATTCTAGAATCTAACTAGTACTAAGCAAAATAAACTATAGTAGACACTGAAGTTTGAAGAATAAAAAAGTAAATTGATATAACTCAAACTCAAAATGGGTGCTTCTGGGGGGATGCCTAGAAGCACCCCTTTTGGGGAAACGTGTCCCCCACACTAGGGAAACATTCCCCCCTTGTCTCCCCACGTCTCTCCAAAAGGGAGATGTGAGGAAATGTTTCCTAAGGCGTCCCCTTATCCCAGGTGCATGGGAAGCGCGAGGTGTAGGCACCGCACCTTGGGGAACTTGTCTCCATGGAACACTATAATATATTAGTTTAGGTAATTTTATGTGTTATTGCTTGAAACTGTCCAGTAACAAGTTAACTAGGAAGTGGATCACTATGTAATTTTCCTTTTTTAGGGGTTTCCTTATGACATGGTTATGATGGACTTTCAGAGTTGGGGGCAGACAAAGTCACAGGTGCACGTTGATGTCATCAACAGGCCCAGGGGATGTTGGAGGGGTTTTGAGGAGTTTCTATGAGGTCCGATGGCATTCTCTTGGTATATTCCATCATCCGCACAGTTTTCCTTTCATTTCGATGCATTCCGACATCTTAAAAAAAACAGAATTACTATTGGACTTGAATCAATTAACTACGTTTAAGGTGGCATTTTGGGAGGAATACTTGACAAAACACCTTAGTGTAATAGCTTGTTGGAACCGGAACGAGAAGATCTACAGGATGGGATGGTTAGATTTGAGTTTTAGTGACCCGAGGAGACATGGTGACAATTTACTTTTTTCCTACATCCAATGAGATGGCCTCCACATCAGGTGTCCTCTCAAGTTGCCTCAACCACAATCTAAGATTGTAGTAGACGTAGACCATGTCATTAAGTCATTGGGACTCCAAACTGTACAAGGGTCATAAATTAATAAATTATATAATATAAATAATAAATTAATAATTATAAAAAAATTATTTAATGAATTCAAAAAATCAATTGGAATATTTTTAACTTGTTGCGCTTTTTGGTGTCTATTTTTCAAACACTCTAGTTGCATTTTCATCCTGAGTGTTAGTGTCAGTTTTTGCATCTTGCCACTAGTGATCAAAATATCTCTTTTTCACATCATATTAGGGTTCCATTCTGAATTTTTTTATCATTCCACTTGGTCATGCAAAAATTTGGTCACTGATTAGGATATTGAGATAATTAATACTTTGACTTCCATGGTCAATGGACATCATCATGGTCAGGTCATTCATTGTTGAAAGAGTCCCATAGTCATCATGGTCATCATTCAGCGCATTCTTCCATGTTGTGCCATCTATTGGACAAAGAATATTTAACAAGTCTCCATGGATTCTACATCTTAATTCAATACTGAGGACAAGCTCAATGATAAATTTAACTATCATGCATGGAAGATGACTTTGGACCTGACTTTGGAGGAGCATGCAGTATTGGACTATGTGCAAGGAAAAGTGGCGGAGCCTCTTTCAAATGCACCTACTGCAGCAAAAACAAAGTATAGAAAAGGTGAGGTCAAAGCTATGAAAATTTTGTTTGACTCCATTCAAAAGCATTTGGTTGCCTATATTTCTGATTTGGGAACTTCTAAGGAAATATATGATAAATTGGTTGGGATGTTCAAAGTGAACAATGCAAATCAAATCCTCTTTCTTAAGAACAAGTTGAAGGATATCAAGTTGGATAAAGGGGAGTCTTTTCAGTCCTACTTCATAAGAATAACTCAAATCAAGAATGACTTGCTATCTATTGGAGAAGTAACTGTTGACAGGGAACTCACTCTCATTGCTCTTGGAGGTCTTTCAAGACCATGGGATGTATTTGTCACCACCATCCTCAACAATGACAAACTACCTAGTTTCGATGAGTTATTGGCTAGATGCACTCAAGAGGAGACAATAAGGATGGTAAAAGATAAATCCAACAATGGAAATGAACCTACCGCTTTCTCTGCACATGCAAAGAGGAAGAATGATGCTAGTCCAAGGAAACAGGGTCAAGGATCTAGGAAGGGATTCAAAGGAAGAGGCAAAGGAAGATTCTACAATTGTAACAAGTTCAACCACTATGCTAGAGAGTGCCCTCACAAGAAGAATCCTCCAAGGGATGATGACAACAACAACAACAAAAATTACAAAAGCAATGGTAATCAAAGAAACAATAGGTTCAACAACAAAGGAAAGAGGAATGCACCAACTGCCTGAAATGGAAATGGTCCACCTCCCAAAAGGACAAGAAATGCCAGGTATGATGAAAGTAATGTTGTAGAAAAACAAGATGAGTTTTATCTTATTTTTGCTCTATCTACTGCCTCTCATCCGGATACTTTGGATCATTGGTTGATTGGCCTTAAGGTACTTCACTGGATACAAGGAGGCCCTCTCAAATTTGGTTGAGAAGAAAACTAATCTAAATATTATACTTGGAGATAATTCCACCTACCCCGTGAAGGGGATAGGAACTGTCACTCTTCACTTGAATTATAGTCAAACCATACATCTACAGGAAGTGTTGTATGTGCCCGATTTGAAAAAGAACTTGGTATCTATTTTTGCGATGAAAGACAAAGGCTTCAAGGTAGCATTCATTGATGGAAAGGTACACATTTGGCATAGAAACCCTAAAGATGCATTTACTCTTGGATTTAGGGTTGATGGTCTCTATAAGGTGGTGGAAGTCCTTTGGGAGCTTCGGCAAGTGATTCTTCTCTTCAATGTGAGCTATGGCATCAGAGATTTTCCCACTTACATTACAAAGCCTTACTTAGCATAAGGAAGATGGTCACAAGGATGCTTGACTTTCATATGAACCATGAAGGAGTCTGTCAAGGTTGTGTAGTTAGGAAACATACAAAGAGACCATTCCCTTCTAGTGAAAGCATAACAATTGATATTCTTCAATTGGTCCATTCTGACCCGTCTATTGCCTTTCCCATAACCTCATTGGGAGGATACATATACTATGCAATCTTTGTGGATGATTTCTCACAACATGGATCTATTTCTTGAAGAAGAAGTAAGTGTTCAAATGGTTTCGTTCTTTCAAAGCATTGGTGGAATATCAAGGGAAGAAGATCAAGATGGTAAGGATCGACAATGGAATCAAATGAGTTCAATGAATTTTGCAGAGAGGTTGGCATTAAGAAGGGGACAATTGTTCCTTACACTCTTGAGCAGAATGGTGTTGCTGAAAGGAAGAATCGAACAATCATGGAAGCCACCCGTGCCATGATCTATGATCAAGGTCTACCGAAATTCTTGTGGGGAGAAGTTGCCAACATTGTCATATATGTTCAAAATAGGAGCCCACATCAAGCTTTGGATTTCAAGACACCCGAGGAAGTCTTCATTGGTAAGAAACCTGATGTTTCTCATTTTAGAATCCTTGGTTGTCCGATATACTTTCATGTGCCTAAATAGAAAAGGAATAAATTTGAAGCTTCTGGGAAGAAAGGTATATTCGTTGTCTATAGTGAAAATTCGAAGGCATAAAGAATCTATGTACTTGGTCAAAGAGATGTATTAATATCCCCAATTTTGATTTTTCATTTAATAGGATTGATAGAGTTATTGGGGAAGTGCCAAGTCTAGCACAATTTTGTAATCCACGCATTGGAGACATTTTGGGTACATTGGACTTGGGAGAAATAAAAAATCCCAACCTTAGTGGAATGTGGGGGCCACCCATCATGGAATACGCACCCCTAGGAGGAAAAGTCAATTGTGTGGGAAGGAGGTTGTGTGTAAATTTCTGAATATTACTTATGTAGAAACCCTACTGTTAAATCATGATTTACTTGTCTTACTTATACAAGTTATTAATTTGAAATGTTCAGTATTAACATCGAAGTAAACACTTTAACAACCTACACAGATACAATTCTAAACTGAATACATGCACATAGACAAAGTGACACACAATATTTTCTGGACAACTGTCCCTGAAAAAACCCAATGCGGGAAAATCGATCTTTTGGCTGTTGGAGGGTTTATATTTTTAAGTAGAATCTAAGTACAACAAATATGGGCACCTTATTGGTTAACCCGACAGAGAAATACAAAAATCTGCAACAATACCTCTGTTCTGGAGACGGAGAAACTAACTGATTCATACCCTCAAATGGGATTTACAGAACTTAGCCTTTTTCTGTCTTCAGAAACCCCAACATTGCTCTGAAGCCCTTTGTGTCAGTTCTGCTAGCTTGCGTGTGCCCCTGCGCTGCTCAGGAGAGGCCTGCGTAAGCTCAGACTGGGTGATGCAGTCCCTACGTTGCTCTAGCTGGGCTTGCGTAAGCCCTGATGGCCTCCTGCTGCCTCTGCGCTGCCCTTTCAGGGCCTGCGTAGCACCTGCATAGCAGTAAAGCCCTTTCTGCTGCGCAACTGCTGCTCCCTCTGCGCTGCTCTGACTGCTGCTTCTCTGCCTCTTGCTGACTCTTGGCTCTGGGATCAGATCATCCCCTTAGCCAATAGTACCCCTTGCTGCAGCTGAAACACTTCTGGAAATTCTTAGCAAACCACTCCTTAGAATTCCAGCTTAGTCTCAGTGCTCTGCCTCTGTGTGTGTTCTCCAACTGACCCTAGGCCTTTCCTTTATACTTTTCTCGTTGGGAAACCAACGACCGTGATCTAATCTTGATTCAGTGACTAAGATTAAAAGAAAGCTTGATTCGTGTGACTTAAGTCATTTCCATCACATGTTTAAATTAATTACCTTTAATATTTTAATTTTCCTAAGTTAGACTTAGGGTGCTTAATTAAAACTATTAATTAATTAATTTTCTCTTAAATCGAATGGATTTTCTCAAATCCCTTTCTGGGTCTTGGAGATCTCATGTACTCTAGTCCCTCCACAAAGTTTGGAACTAGAGCACATCCGATGCTACCCCAACACTCAAAATCTCAACAGGTCGAAATAGTTGGCTAAGGTACCCACAAGGAAAGGTGAAGCAACTATTATAAATAAAGGGTTGAAGGCATCATATAGTATTTTTGATAATTTGTCATTTTACAGATTGTTGCTCAAGCTGCTCAGCTGAGTCACAGGTGTTGTTTACCACCAGAGGTTTCCAAGGGGAAATCTCACCCTCTTCTTCGGTGTACCACAAGTGCCACCCTAGGGAGGCAAATTCTACTCACCTTTGTTAGCTGGGAGGATACCATGCAGTAGCATGAGTTTCTGACATTAGTGGGACGCAGGAAAGGGAGCTATGCAGGGCTTGGTGAGGTATTGTGTTGGAGGGAAGAGATTTGTTGTTGCTGGGCCATTTCCTCACAGAAGTACTTGCTAGAAGGAGGGAATTCCCTGGAGCAACGGTGCCTTTCTCACCAGAACGAATTGGTGTGGCTAGGCTTCCATCACTTTTCCCATATCTGCGTAGGGGGTTGTGGAGCTATTTGTTGGGAGGTTTGGTGAGTGGGATTGAGGAGCTGGAATTGTTTGGGATTTGATTGCAGGGGAATTGGAAGAGAGTTCCTAGCCTTTGAGCAGGAAATGGCCCAACTGTCACAGGTGACATTTTGTAGCAGTAGAGGAGGGACAGGCATTTTGGGGTTGATTTTGGAGCGTCAAAACTAAGACAAACCTTTTCTGGGTTTTGACAAAGATCTCAAAAATAATTTGGAAAATTTTTCTGGGTAGATTTGAGGGGTCAAATTGGGGTCCCGACTCAGCTAGCAGTGTAATGGGCAAGCATTTTGGGGTCAATTTTGGAGCGTCAAAACTAGGAGAAACCCTTTCTGGGGTTTTCTGGGTTTGTTGAGGAGAGGCCAAGATTAATTTGGCATAATTTTCTGAGCATTCTAGAGGGCTCAAACAAGTGTCTCTTTTCAACGAATAGTGTAGATATCAAGGGCATCTCAGAGCATAGAGGAGAAGTCACTTCCCATCATCCGGGCACCTTGTTTTGTCACTTGGAATTTGTCTAGCTTGCCTTTGGTAAGCCCATGTGCACTTGTTCTTGCTTATTGTACTCCTACCATGATATATAATAAAATGGATCAGTTTCGTTGGGAGTAAATTGTTAATGTGATGATATTTTGCAGTGTTTTGATTCTTGGTTGCATATAAGAAATTTATGGATGTTATTACTTAATATTTCCATTAGGAGCCCTCTTGTTGCTTCTAGAATATGCTGCTTTCGCGTACTTCCCGAGTGGGCATCCTTTGCACACGCCATCATGCGTGGTGCTCAGGATTGGAACCCCCGAAACAGTTTCTCTGAGCATTCTTAGAGCTCCATGGTGAAGATGCCCCATTCGCCTGTGCCATAGCTCATTCAAATCTTTTTCTCCACTGAGATTGCTGCCTATCAGTGCCATTGGAGACTCGAGTTGCAACCTGTAAAGCTTGTTGCTTTGAGTTCCAATCTGAGTCTTCTTCTTCCAGCTTGGATGCTTAACGTGTACTTTTCTTCCAATGAAGTATACATCATATCCCTTTTCTTGTAACTGGGACACTGAGAGTAGATTCATTCCCAATAGTGACACATGCACCACATTTGTGGCTTGAAGATTATCTCCTGCTTTTGTCTGAAATACTATGGTCTCTCTTCCTACTGGGGTACACTTTGTTTTTTTTTTCCCATAGAAATCTGGAAGTTCATCCTTTCTTCTTGATAACTTGAGAAATATTCTCGAACCCTAGTCATATGTGCTGAGGCCCCGCTATCAATGTACCAATCATCAGCTGATGCTGAAATAGATAAGCAAGCAAATTCCTCTTCCAACCTGGAAGATAATTCTGAGATGTGATGATCTTCCATCGTGCTTCTTCCTTCTCTGGCAGCCCTGCAGAAAACTATGTCACCCTTATGGGATTTGATTTGTTGTTTAAGATACAGCACCACCACTTCCCTTCAACGCAGATTCTTTTGTGCCTTTGCCCAATCTAGCTCTGATACCATGTGAAAATTTCTAAAACGAAATTCTATTGCAATATTTGATATTACTTCTCCTACTTATTTTTTGGTAATAAGTTATTTACAAAAATTACTTCAATAAATATTGAAATAAATACAACTGCAGTTATCACAAACAAGATGCTAAGCCAAACATAAGGTAATACAAGCACATCAATGACACAATTATTTTTGGACAATTGTCCCCGGAAAAACCCAATGCTGGAAAACTGGTGCAACAGATGAGGGTTTTATTTATTCTTCAACAAAAATATCTTCTACAAAAAGTGACCGGCAGAATAGAAAGAAAATAGAATTTACAACTGAGTTCCTCACTTGCTTCCCAGTGATTTTCCGACCCCGAAGAGCCTCTGCGTCCCTTTGCGTCTCACTGCGTCAGCCCCTGTGCAGTGGTTACGCAGCTCCAACATCACAACCCCTACACTGTCACTGCCTACGTCACTGCCTCTGTGCAATCCTTACTCTGCGCTACTTCTATCTGTCAAGCTCTGTATCCTCAGCCCTTGCTGATCCCTCTCTCCAGCCTGCAACTCTCTCTCTGAATTGATTTCTTGTGCTGAACTTCAGCAAGTGAGAAAATCAATCTTCTTGGGCAACTGAGTATCTGCCTCGGTGTATCTTCCAAATGGCCCTCAAGCCTTCCTTTATAGTCTTCTCGCTGACAAATCTGTTAGTGCAATGAGTTACTCCTTGATTGCAAAAGGAGTAAGCCTTACACATCATGGTTCATTTCAAGTTTTTAAAGGTTTTGAAAAGATTTTAAATGCTGGGATGGCTTCTCAAATGAGTTTGAAATGATTACTTTATCCCTTAATACTTTTATGCATTTGGCAATCTGTGGCAATTACAAATTGTATGGATAAATGAGTAGTAGAGGGAGTAGAGTGAAACAATGGAGAGGAGATGGGTAGCTGGTACCTATTCTAGGAAATAATCAGATCCTAAATCAGTCACACAGCTATAATTATGACTCTTTACACAAACTCTATTTATGTGAAGTAAACAACACTCAGAAAACAGATTTCATGCATAAAGTATCCCACAAATCCTTTATGGAACCCTCATTGACATGTTTTGCAATACACATATTGAAAAGCAAATAATTTACTGTTTAATCTTTTAACAACTCTCACTCATATTTTACTAGCTACTGCAACTTATAATTAGAAGAAATTAAAATAGAAGAGAAAACACACCATACATTAGATGTTTTTGAAACACAAAATCCTTCAGCATGAATTTTAGAAAGGCTTTTCTTTATTAGAATGAGTCTTCAGTAAGATCACCATCCAAACCTGTAAATTTCTGAAGATGTTCTATGCTAGATGCAATTTACTTTTAAACTTCTAGGGCTCAATCACATGAAAGTAAGATGCAAATGGAACATACCAATAGATCGATGGAAGACAAGCCAAAAACAGAGATAAAGAATGGTGGCGTTACGGCGATCAGCAGGATGCTTCAAGCAACAAAGTCTCCATAAGGTCAGCCAACCCAATGTGTCACACAACCCCAAGACTACTCATAAAAAACGCTCCATCAAGACATTGCACCAAGAAGCCCTAACCGCATCACCATGAGAAGCCCTAATCGCAGCACCATCCATGAGAGAAGAGAATGCCTCCAAAATGTGTGTAAAATGAACTCCAAGTCTCTCCAATATATAGTCATCTGTGGGGATGTGTGACACATCTCTTATGCATGTGGGATAAATCTGGCTGACCTTGCACATGTGGAATAAATTCAAAATACATGTTTTGCTCATTCGATCAAGATGATCTTTAGATCGATCTTGCACCTCTCCGAAAGAGGAATCCAATAAAAATATTGGCATCATCATCTGAGCATCACAACATGGAGTTTGGACCTAGTTGCCCAAAATCAACACTCCCTCTCAACTAAGGAGAACTCCATCCACCAGTGCCATCCAAACATCGTGCGTCATCCCATCGTAACTTGCTTTGCTAGCTCTTTATTTCAGAACAAAAGGTGAGTCACAAAGACATCACTTCTGGTTGACAAAATCAACGAATAGGTCCGAAACCTCTATAGGACTCAAAGGAGTCTCATACTAACTTAAAGTCAGTTGGAGGTTTGAAACCTCACTTGGACTCAAAAGAGTCATATACTAACCTGAAGTTAGTTTAACTGACCCGCAATCAGTTGGAGGTTCGAAACCTCACTTGACTTGATCGCAGATCAAGTGGTTGGGCACGTGCCATCCTAGACATAGAGAGTACGACAATCTTCGATGCATCCATCGTTCTTGCTATCGGTCTCTATCCACATTTCCCACCTCATTGGCCAAATGAGAGGTACTTCCCATGAGTCCGGTACTCCATGGGTAGGATGCATACGGGGCATAGATCAAAGAGAGGTAAACCAACTCAATATCATCACGGTGGGGCGGAAGCACACCAACAAGGTTCGACAAGCCTAGCCCTGTGGTTGCTTATAGCTCCAAGAAGCTATCCCCAAAGCCCCCGTAGAGCTCCTAGAGTTCATTGTCCAACAGGGCCTTCCAAATAGGGTCGTTCCATGATTCCAAGATTCTCACGGAAGGTTAGGAACATGACCTTCCCCAAGGGCTTTGTGAGAATATCCGCGACCTGCTCATTAGTTCCTATATGATTGAGCCTTACGACGCCTCGCTGTACCATATCTCGGACAAAATGGTACTAGATATCAATATGCTTGGATCGATCGTGGAATACGGGATTCTCTGACAAACGAATTCCCCTCTGGTTATCACAAAGGATAACGATGGTATCTAGCACATGTCCGAACAACTCACTGAAGAGCTTTTGCAACCAAGTAGCTTCACAACAGGCCATACATGCTGCAATGTATTTGGCCTCTGCAGTGCTCAAAGCCACCAACTTCTGCTTCATGCCCAAGGCAGACCCAAGTGTGAAGCAGCATCTAGATGTGTTCTTGCGATCCACCACACTGTCAGTCCAATCGGCATCAGTATATCCACGGAGTCTCAAACTCCCGGCAGTGTATCTCAACCCATGGTCTATCGTGCCCCAGAGATATCTCAAGAGTTTCTTGGCACTAACCCAGTGAATGTTATGAGGATCAACCATGTGTTGACTCAAAGTGTTCACTGCACAACATACGTCCGGACGGATGTTCCCTAAGAACACTCTAAGGCTATCATACGAGTTGGACGAGTTAATGGTAGGATTTACAGTTAATAAAGTTCAACAACGTCCACTCGCCTTCTTAAAGTTGAGCTCCGTCGGTGTCGACACGGATTTACAGTCCACCATTCTAAATATTTCCAGCAGCTTCACAATATATTTCCTTGAGAGAGGAAAATTTCGCCAGGTCTCTGCCAGACCTCCAGGCCTAGGAAGTAATGCATTAGTCTTAGGTCCTTCATCTCGAACTCAGAAGCGAGCTCCCTCTTACACTGATGAATGAGAGGGTCAACACTTGTCAGGAAGAGATTTTCCACATAGAGAACCAGAATGAGAGGCTTTTCTCTATCAACCTTGAAGAAAAGGTTCGGATCAACATTACGTCAAATACGTAATATCCCAAAAATGGATTTACTAAGAAATCACAGACTAAAAATGCATTCTCTTCGTGAAAGTATGCTCAACCATCATAAAAATGTTTATAAACACTCGTAAAACCCACTCCAAATAACAACAAAAACCTTTACTCAGCTTCTAAGGGCAAAAAGGTGGGGAAAAGTGAGAATTTTGGCCCTAAAATGAGTGTATAAGAAAATATGCGTAAAATTACGGGTCAAGGTTCTATAATATGTTAGAATAGGTCAGGAGGGACTTCCATGTCGAATTTCAGCTCAAACAAAGGCGTTTTGCTATATTAACAGTTCCTCCTTCCCGACTAGTCAAATAAAACCCTGATTTCCCAAGACTTTGAGTATGCAGAAATTTGCTGAAGCAAGGGCAGTGTATTTTCTGAAGGAATATGATGTATAACACTATAAATAATCAGAGAATGGGTTTGGGAGCATGGAATAGGCTTTTAGCAAGGATAAACAATAGTTTTATATAGAAAAACCCCTCAAGAATGATGTGTCGCAAGACAAGAGAATAAACCAGAAACCCTACAGCGTTTTCTGCAGTAGATGTGAGACAAGAAGATGAATATATAGCCAATAATATATAGCAGCAAGAGAGATTACAAATCTTGAGGAAGCAACCTCTCAAGAGAAGCAATACAAGCTCCAACAACACAAGTACATGATCATGAATAATACACTGCTATTTCGTATAAACCAGCGTTATGAAAAACGCAAACAAGATAGAATGGTCGTCTCCAACACATGGATATGACAATATAGGGCCCAAATACAATAGGGGATCAAAGCTCTAACCCTCACAAGCAATAATATCTCAATCCTCCAAGGGATTGGCTGAAATACACAAAATAACAAAAATGTCGGAGTTGTTGGGCAGCTACTGCAACTCCAAACTGAATCCAAATAGAGAAGGTTGAATATGATGAGCAATTGAAGTATACCTCCTCCAATAGATCTTCAAGTGGAAGGCTGATCCTTACAATTGAGATCTTCCCCACAAATCAACCGGCAAACCCTCACTGCAGATATACCATAAGCTAAAGAATCGAGAGGGACCGGCGTAAAGAGGGAATAAAACTCTCTTTGCCAAGTGCCAAGATCTGAAAAACTATCAAAGTCTCCGAATCTAATCTCCAAAGAGAAGAAAGACTCTCCTCTCAAAATAAGAGAGAAGGAGGTGGTGTCGTAAAAAGTCACTCACTTCGCAACACCTCCTCACCACGACTGAGCGGCACTGCCAGCAGCTATCACGTCGTAATGGAGGATGATGCTAAGAAAATAACCTTGCCCGAGCAGGCACTCGAAGTCCCCCGGCGCTAAGGGTGAGATCTCCGCATGGAGACACTCGGTACACTAAACAGTGCAGCAGACGGGCTAAACAGCCAGCGTGCCAAAGAAAGACAAATGTCTCACTCAATAATCAATAATCCAAGAATCCAAGCATGCATGAAATGAAGAGGCTCCTTCATCTTTTATAGTGTTGTTTTCCCTCCAAAACCCAATGTAGCCTCTCTCTCTCCTCCACATCCTCATCCTTATCTCCACAGAAGCTTGGAGAAACTTCTAGAGTGTACATAGGCCCCCTTCTCCACGTGGTGTTGGGTCCCCCCTTGACTCCCACTTAAGTCACAACGTTGTGCTACTAGGTGGATGTCTTATTTCATTTATGAGTTTAGACCTCTTTACCACTTTATTTATTTATAAAACCATAGGAAGTGCAAACTAAACAAAATAGAATATTCCAATTTGCTGTCGCAAATTAGGAATATTACAGTCCCCCCCGGCAAAATGTTGTTTGCCCTCAAGCAACTATCTGAACAACTCTCCACCGATGCTGCAAAATGTGCCTGGATCCCAGATGCGCCACTGAATCACCTTGATA
The DNA here is from genome assembly GCA_034641835.2 of Pinus albicaulis. Lineage (NCBI taxonomy): Eukaryota > Viridiplantae > Streptophyta > Pinopsida > Pinales > Pinaceae > Pinus > Pinus albicaulis. Next base: position 1,257,900,831 of record CM076575.1, on the reverse strand, counting down.
TGAAAGAATCTCTCAATGCCAGGATCCCAAACTGATCTCTCATGGTACCGGCCAACTAACAATCCTCCTGGATCCCATTGCCACCATGGCCAATAATAGCCCAAGTCCCAAGGCCTTGACCGCTTAACGCCTCGCATGACTAAAGACTATGACCGCTGCTCTCGTATCTATAATGTAAGTCGCCCATCAATTGTGTACCAACCTCATCACCTCTCTCCAATCGACTCAAGGTGGAATCGAAGAATTCTCCATTCGAGGCATGGAGTCTAGAATATAATGAGGAACATCTCCCTCATGTGGATCCTCCATCCCCAAGCAATCATCCAAATAAAATGAGCCACCTCCCAACAAGGCAACTCCTGAAAATCTCTTTCCACATCAAGCTCCAGTAATGAAGGTGGGTTGAAAATATGAACTTGGTAAGCATCATAGCTTACCCCATGCTATCCTTCTCTCCACTCATGACAAGTGTAGAGTGTATGCTGATCCTCGGCTGCAAAATTATTTCCCTCCAATGGAAAAGTGAAGAACAATCCTCCAAAGGAGGCTCCTCCAACAATGAAGAACAAGCTGGCCCAAAACAATCCATCCATGAAGAATAGGACATGGTCATCATGGATCATCCTAATGAGATGTTTGTTGAAGATTTTACATGATGATACATCATGCAAACAATCTCTCACAAGGATACAACGCAGTTTCATCCACTGCAACTTCAAAAAATTACATGGCAAGCAATGTACAAGATCCATCACATCCACTAATGGATAGTAAATGGTTGAATATGACAACAACATGAGACCAAACACTTGCCCATGGCTATACAATGGATGACTATCAATCTCATGGCTCACCTTAAAAGAAAACGCATATGTAGTAGTGGTGGCCATGCCTCCTCCCATGCTCCCATTAAAACATGTAGTGCAGAAATTGTGAGAATTCTTCCCACTCAAAGACACATCCAGCTCATGTGTCTCCCTCATAATCAAGCCTCCTATACAAATCTGATCTATATCAACAAATGGAGACATGATCAATAAAAAGAAAATGAAGGAAACGCTGAAGGTTACATGTGATGAAAAGAGGTACCAACAACTTCCCCAACAAGTACAGCACAGTTTTACAAGTTGCTGCTTGATAAGAGTACAAGGCAAAATGTTTATGCATGTCTTCATATGATACATGATATACTGCTGCAAATGAACATACATGAGGTGATAAAACATTTTCCCAAAGCCACAAAAGAGATGGTTGCCTCCATCATGTAGATTGGCCCAATAAAACTCATGGAGCAATATGACAAGCTTGCCCTCTTGTGAAGCAATGCACTGCATAGGAATGGCAAGAGTGTTGAAATCAATGAATGTATAACAAATCCCTCACCATATGCTGGAATTAAGATGGTACATGGGTCCATACATGAGTCCTTCATAGTGTTTAGGCATGCTATGAAGAATAATGAACCATGTGCTGCAAGAAGATAATCCTCCTTGTGCTTGGAAACCCAAGTCAAGAAGAATATGCCATAGTGATAGATGTCTCAATCATCATTACCTCCTCTAAGTGCAACAAATATGAAGTGATCCTCGGACCTATGGGTTATAGATCCACCATATCTCTGTTGTGCACACTTCATCCATAAATATCTGCTCCAAGGTGACAATGTTGTGAGCTCATGCAAGTAAGCTCCTGTCAATACAAAGCTCTGTTCTTTGACATGCTCCTTGTCAAAGACTCCTCCAATAATGTTGCAACAAATGTGGAATACTTCCAAAGATGGAAGAGCTTCCAAGCCATCATCAAAGATCAAGGAGATAATGCCATCTCCTCCTCCTGCAACATTATACAAAGTGTGAGAGCAAATCTGCCCTTGCTCTCCCAAGCAAAGCAACAAGAAATTGTGTTGCCTCCCCATACCTCCATCATAACAATCATGTGATGAAGACACAATGAATGATATGAGTATCATATCAACACCATGCATCCATACTCTATGCTTCTCAATGATGCAAGTATCCAGCCATCTTCTTCCTGTCCTCCATTTGAAGAGTGTGCCAAGCGATGGCCAAACTCTTTCAAGAGCAACCGTCACAACAAGCCTCCGCCGCCTTGAAAGATCACAGATCTGCAAGTAGCCTCCTAGCTCCTTGCTCATCATCCCTATCCACTCAATCACTTGTGGATGCCTCCTTCTTCTCCTCATACTGCTACTCCTCCCATGAGGGCTACCATCCTCCCAAATCAAATTATTGATTTTTCACTTCATGGGATTTTGAAATATAAACTTCTCAAGGATCAATGAGACCCTATCAAGAATCAAATAGGTGGTAGGCGAACACCTCCCATCATGATGTGTATGGCTCAAGGGATGTCCAACACAAGCACGCGAGATGTTATCCATCCGAAGATGTCCTCCATCTTCTAAAGTGGGCCTTGTGAGAAGGAAGGAAGTCATTGCACCCCATGTGGTGTGTCGAGTGCATCCCAGCTGAGATCTCTCCTTGGGATCTCCTTCATCCTTTTTGCACAACGCAGCTGCAACTAAGCTCTGCTCTGATCTACATCCTGGAACTTCTTGGCAGTGGCTACAAGAGTTCCTTCTCACAAGTGTTGCTGAAGCTGCTCCAACTGTTGATGCATGTGGCTGCTCCTCCATGGGTGTGACAGCGTTTTCACAAGCCTCCTCAAGAGGTGATGTAATATATTCTTCTTGATGAGCATTGGAAGCGCATGGTACTTCCTCTTATTTTTCTTCAACCTTCTTGACCTCCTCAACAGTGGATGCAACTTTTCTGGATTTGAAAAAGAATAAACTCTTGACCTCCTCAATAGTGGATGCATCTTTTCTGGATCTGAAAAAGAATAAACTCTCCTTTTCCATCGTTCCAATCTTCTTGGGCTTAGACTCACAGGGACTATTGGATTCCTAATGCATGGGAATAGGTGATATCCCAGTAGTATGATGCAAATCTGAACTCTGTATGCTAGAAACTCCATCCTCTCTGAGCTGACAGTAATCTTTGAAGGGAAAAATTGCTTTGAGGTCTTCCCCCATGGACTTCCATTCTCGGAAATAATCTCCAAAGGGTACATGACCATGCTTTTGTGAGATCCTCATATGTTCCATAGATAATTATCTCCACAGGCTGAGCCAGAATTATGCTTTGATACCACTGTAATATCCTGGCATCTGGTTTCGCAGACTATGCCCGAACCCCGATTCTTCAGAAAGCAAGTCACCATCACAAAAAGTGTTTATAAACACTGAAGAACCCACTCCAAATAGCAGCATCAACCTTTACTCAGCTTTTAAGGGCAAAAAGGTGGGGAAAAGTGAGGATTTTGGCCCTAAAATTAGTGAATAAGGAAATATGCGTAAAATGACGGGTCAAGGTTCTAGAATATGTTAGAATAGGTCAAGAGGGACTTCCATGTCGAATTTAAGCTCAAAAAAAGGCGTTTTGCTAAGTTAAACAGTTCCTCCTTCCCGAGTAGTCAATAAAAACCCTGATTTCCCGAGACTTTGAGTATGCAGAAATTTGCTGAAGCAAGGGCAACGTATTTTTTGAAGGAATATGATGTATAACACTATAAATAATCAGATAATGGGTTTGGGAGCATGTAATAGGCTTTCAGCAAGGATAAACAACAGTTTTATATAGAAACCCCTCAAGAATGATGTGCCGCAAGACAAGAGAATAAACCAGAAACCCTACAACGTTTTCTGCAGTAGCTGTGGGACAGAAGATGCATATATATAGCCAATAATAATGTATAGTAGAAAGAGAGAGTACAAATCTTGAGGAAGCAACCTCTCAAGAGAAGCAATACAAGCTCCAACAACACAAGTACATGATCATGAATAACACTGCTATTTCTGCATAAAACCAAGCTATGAAAAACGCAGTCTAAGATAGAATGCTGCTCCAACACACAGATATGATAATAGATGGCCCAAATACAATAGGGGAGCAAATCTCTAACCCTTATAAGCAAGAATAACTCAATCCTCCAAGGGATTGGCTGAAATGCACAATACAACAAAATGCTGGAGTAGATCTGAGTTTTACCTCCACAGACCGCAATGATCTTGCACTTCTCGGCTAAACTTCGCATCATATCGAAATATACTTGGATTGGTTGGCCAATCCAAGGATCACCTCAATCTGTAAATCTAGCTCCAAAATGATGCCAAACTTGAACGTCGCTCCTCGCAATAACGCGTATCCTGGGAAAAGAACCCGCGCAAAGAGGTACCATGAAGAATATATAGGTCTCGATCTCAAGATCTGATAATAAGCTCCAATATCTCCCAATCCGATCCTCCAAAGGAAAGAGAGGCTTTCCTCTCGAAAAACAAGAGAAGGAGGTGGAATGAAGTCACCACCGCAACACCCTACAACACAATTATCGTCGTAACAATAATGCCGTAATGGAGGATAAGAAAATAACCTTGCCTTGTTGTGCACCAAGTCCCCGAGGCTAAGGGTGAGATCTCCGCACGAGACACCTCCACTCATACAAAACAGACGGGCTAAATAGCCAGCGTGCCAAAGAGAAGACAATATGTCTCACTCAATAATCAATCAACCAAATATCCAAGCATGAATGAAATGAAGAGGTTCCTTCATCTTTTATAGTGTTGGTTTCCCTCCAAAACCCAATGTAGCCTCTCTCTCTTCTCCACATCCTCATCCTTATCCACATCTTCATCCTTATCTCCACAGAAGCTTGGAGAAACTTCTATAGTGTACATAGGCCCCTCCTCCACGTGGTGTTGGGTCCCCCCTTGACTCCCACTTAAGTCACAATGTTGTGCTACTAGGTGGATGTCTTATTTCATTTAAGTGAGTTTAGACCCTCTTTACTCACTTTTTATTTATTTATAAACCATAGGCAGAAAACTAAACAAAATAGAATATTCCAATTTGCTGTCGCAAATTAGGAATATTACAAATGAAGCCCAACTTCATCAAGTTGCTATCTATCCTCTCATACCAAGCCTTGGGGGCTTGCTTCAACTCGTAGAGGGATTTCTTCAACCTGCATACATGAGAGTCTCTATCTTGGACTTCGAACCCCAGAGGTTGCTCCACATACACCTCTTCCTTTATTGAACCATGCAGAAAGACGGTCTTCACATCCATCTGATGAAGATTCCATCCTTGCGTAGCAACAAGGGCTATGATAGATCGGATGGTGGTATATCGAGCCACAGGTGCAAATATATCATCATAGTCGGTTTTCCAACAATGAGAAGTGGTAGAAAAGGTATAAGCTAGTTCAAATATATTCATACTAATGATACTCATATATAGTACATGGGCATAACCACACCTTGAGCTATATTGCTGTCATGTCGATAGCTCATCTAGAGATAATGTTAGGAGGCAAACTATCTCCAATACACATATAGGAGAAAAACTATGTCCGATATTACGAAATACATAAAGGCGGTGGATGAATTCATGATTGTATACGAAGTCACAACTAGCAAATACATTATTCCTAATAATAGTGTTAAGAAGAAGAATGGAAGATGCTAATAAGAGAGTGAGCCTAAATAGAAGGAAAAGAGATGAGGGAGAACCATATGCGACACTCACGTAAGTTATTAGAAGAGGATAATAAGTGACATTACGAGGATGGTACATAAAAATGAGTACTATTTTCTTTCTATTATCAGTACACTATGTGATGCGTCTCTGTGCAAATGGCATGAAATTTGAGTTGCAATATTTTTGTTATTATAGTTGTTGCCATTGTTAACCGAAGAGTAATGTTTTTAATCATAAGTGATTGGTTGTAGGAAGGAAATAATGATATTCATGTTTATAAATGAGATTTGGCACTTTGAATTGTACTTTTGTGGTCATGTATCATTATTTATTATTATGGATGACAGATGATTCGTGCAAGAAGTGGACAATTACTTGTTCGACCATTGGTTGATGGTAAAGATATTGGGTATGCTATTTAGTTGTTTCCTTTATATGCTTATGTAATTCTCATGATAGTAATTGTTCTTAATATTTGGTTTTAAGCAAAACATTCTATCAAATTTTTGTATTCATCAAGACCACATTTTTTTCTAGTATTGATTCTTGGAAATATACATAGTGTTGAAAGGTAGAAGATTATTGGCCTTCAATATGTGATGTGTATATATGTAAAGTTAATCTCGTCTACAAGTTTAGTTAGGAACATGATTGCATCCACTCAATTAAGTTAAATGTGTCTATCATAGACAGTTGATGTAATGAAAAATCCCTATTTGTGTTTCAAAGATAAAATTATTTTATAGATATATAAATGTATTGATAGATATATGATTGAAAAGATAATGATGGTGAATATTACAATGAGGGCCCCTGCTATAAATACCTAGGTGGGGTGCCTTTTCATACTAATGGACATATCTTTTTGATAAGACACATATTTCATTCACTGATTAACTTATCATTATATATTATATTATTATGTTTATAACATTGTCATCCTCTTAAGGAATGCATTGTCCTCAAAGCATAGTAAATATGACACTCTCTAGTTGAGCATGTTTCGATGGAATGATGTTTATCTATTTTTATGCGTTTTGAGTGTTGGTGAGGTTCCTTATATATTGTTGCATCTTTCTTGAGAGTGGAACCTTTGACACCACATAATTTAGTGTTGACCTTGTCAATTAAACTCCATGAACCATTCTTCAAGTTTTGTGGTATGACTTCCCAATAGCATCAACTATTATGCACCTAGCACTATATCCATTTGTTTGAGCGGTAGAGTGTAGAGTTCTATTTGTGGTTATAGTTTCTGTATTTGAATTGAAACTTTAAGACATTTTCCTACTTTCTTGAACTTTTGTCCAATAACAATCGTCACGATGAGGTTCTTGATCAGGTACACAAAGAGATTTAGTTGTTTGGAAAGAACAATGTCTATACAATTATGAGTACTACCAGAATCTACATGTATTGTGACATTTCTATATTTTATGATTCCTTTAGGGTCTTAGATTGTAGCTTTCCTATCATGATTGTCGGTGAAATTGTAGGCTTTCTTTCTTTCTTTCTTGGAGACTGGATTCTTTGCTTCCTGAGGTGTGTTGGAATGCATTTTGTAATCAATGGTTGCATTTGATCTTTTGGATTAATTATCTTTCTTTGAAGTTCATTTTCTTCATTCCTATTTTGTTGGCCACATGAGGTTGAAGCTAGTGATGCTTTTTGTGGTGTTTCATCATGGTTTGAGTTTGCATTGTATGTTATAGTGATTTCATCATCTAGCTTCTATACTTCTTCTGGACTTCAGTCAACTATATTGTAATAGTGTAATGACATTTCTTCACATCTTGTCTCAATGTCCCATTTTTTCCACACTTGGACAATTGTTTTCCCTCTCTCTGGTTCACTATTGAATGTGTTTGAGTCCTTCTCGACTTCATAAGTATATAATTTCTTATTGTGGAATTTGTGCGTTGGAAACCATTTGGTTCCACAATATCTACATTTGTTAATTCCCTTCTTCTCTTAAGTCCTGTAGCCAATTTCATCTTCCTTGGTGAATGATGGTTTGTTGAAATTCTTATGTTCAATTAATTTTGTTTCATGTCTAGTATCTTCAACTATTTTAGGGTTCTAGAATCGAAAACCAAAAGGAAGTCATGCTCATCAAGGAAAGATAGATTTGTCAAAGATTCAATGCTATCATTGTTTTAGATATGGTCACTATATGAACAATTGTCCTAAAGGATAGAATGACAGAAAGAGGAAAGGAAAACAACATGCTTCCACAGCCGACATTGATGATGAACAATCCAAAGAAATCCAAAGGGGGTGAATTTCGGGGGTCAGGATTTCTGGAAACCTTTCGCGGGTTTTTCTGGGTTTGTTGCAGAGAGTCCGGTGTCTAATTCCCGGAATTTTTTAAGCATCAGAGCAGCCTCAACATGCAGTCCCTTTTCAGCCAGCAGCGACAGTTTCAGCTAGGATAGCATAGAGGAGGAGCCACGTAGAGCAACAACGTAGCAGATATTTTTGAGCAGGGTTGAGGGGTTATTTCAGCCTGCCTTATGTAGGTCAAGGTGCCATCTTTCTAGGCACCTTCTTGTACCTTTTCCCATCAGAGATTTAATAAAATGGCTCAAATGTTTTTGGCTGTATCATGGTGTTTTTAATGGCTTTTTTCTGTTTGCTGTAGTTTTGTTCTTTGTATGCTTTATAGTATTGTTTGTTCCCAATTTGGGTGTAATATCCCCAACAGGAAATAGACAGTAATACACAGAAATACAACATGCAAATATATAGGAAAAATGCCGGAACTAGAATATAGAGCAAATGCACATAAAAATACCAGAACGCTAAGCCATTTTATTAATTATGAGAATACATGTATGGGTACAATAGATAATCAGAATAAGTGCACCTATCCTTGCACAAGGCAAGTGAAGAACCCTCTCAGAATAGGCAATGGCCGCAATAGAGTCTGCGTCCTAACTGCTGGAGAAATCTGCCGTAGAATGCTGCTGCTGCAATGTACTCGAACTAGGGGCTGATCCCCTCACCGGAATGAGCTGAAAATCGGTAGACTGCCTGTACTCACTGCTCCGGACAAAACCCAGAAACCATGAAGCAAATGCACCACCTCCGAAAAACCACCACAGAAGCCCTCCTCAAGAAAAACGCTGTCTCTCCCAAGCACAGCGCAGAGGCCCAAGAAGAATGCTGGAAAAGGGCCACAAATCCCTCTGCAAAACTCTCCAACTGAATGGACAATCCCTCCAAGCTGAAACACGCTGAGGACTCCACGAAAATCCCCCACAACAGCGCTGCTCTGAACCCAACTGCGTCCTCCCTCTTGGACTGCGCAGTCACTAAATGAGACTCAGCTCCTCTGCAAAACGTCCACCCAAATCTCCTGCAAATCAACTGCTGAAACTGAAGGAATACCTTGCTCGAGCAGGACTCGAAGTCCCCCGGGGCCAAGGGCGAGATCTCCGATCGGAGACACTCAGTCGCACTAAACAGTGCTGCAGACCGACTAAACAACCGGCGTGCTCAAGTAGATAGAAGTCTAGCTCACAATATCATCAACATATCAATAATGCCCAATGGAATGAAACCCCCACCTTTTATAGTGCTAGCTCCCTCAAAACCCTAACTGCGTCCTTGAGCTCCTCCTATGCCTGCGCAGTTGCCTTTAGAGCCTACGTGATGCCTCTCTGATGTAACGTGTGGACCCCCAAGCAAAAGCAACAATAATCATATTCGTGTGGGTAAGAGCAGAGATCAGAGACGTCGAACCTCAGAAGGTTGGGTAGACGACTGTAGTGGAGCCGCAATAATAATACGATGCATAAAGTGTCGGCCAGTAGAGCCACTCAGTTGCTGGGCGTAATGCCATAAAATCCATAAATGCGTGGAATTATACAGAGTTTGCGTGGAGCCAGAAAACACGCTATATGAATTAACAAGCGACGCAACGTGTTATGGGTTGCTAAATCATTGGGGACGGATTTTAAGGAATATATATATATATATATATACGAAATTTAACTGAGCCGTCAAGCACTAGGGCCGATTACTCATTGCAGGAGCTGCGGATTTCATGTGGCCCAGGTTGAAAGCCATCTTCCGTAGCATTTGAAGCCAGTGGAAATTCTGCAATTGACAGAGTCGAGAGTTGTGCAAAATTTCAATTGAGCCATTGCGATCGCTATGGGAACGAATTCAAGCGTCGGGCCAATATTAAATTGCTGGAGCCGCCACAGTCAATGCGTAAACTAAAGTCGAATCACTCGTCTATTGCTCTGGTGAGCGATTGAGGATGTATCTTTCATAGCCAGCGTGTGAACGGTGATTAAAAGCAACAGTGGTTATTGAAGCAACTGGGCAGAGGACGCGCCTCGAGGACTGAGTTGTTGATTGTATTCGGGCATAGGTGGCTGCATACGTTAAGGGCGTCAATTTCCTTGTTTTGGTGTGCCAAAGGTTCCGCGTTTAATTTCTGAAGGTGTTTCCTTTGGATTGGCGAGTTCTGCCTCAAGGAAAACAAATTTTTGCAGTGGCTGAGCAGCATTCTGAGCGTAGAACAAATTTTGGGCACTTCATTGGGCGAGGAACGATTATCTTGCACTAGCTGAGTCAACACATCAGTACCAGGTTCTCTTTCTCGTTTTATTTTATTTTCCCAAGTTGCTGGTAGTTTCCTGGTGTTTTATGATTCATCTTGAAATCGTGCCACAAGTTTCGGAACGTTGCCTTTGTAGTGTTGATTGCCATTGTCATCAGTCATGGTGTTGTTTGAGCTGACAGCATTGTGTATGTGTTAGTAAGGTCTGAATTTTGCAACCCATTGTGTGGCTGTGTGTCCAAAGTTTGGTTTGTATCACTCAAGAGTTTAATGAGCAATGTAACGGCAGCTTAGTATTGATGCCAAGTCACTATGAGTGAATCTATTCTAGAGCTGTTAACATAAGCATCATATATGTGTTGTGAGAAAGCCAACCAAGCTGTGAGTCATGAAGTTCCTTTTATTGTGCATGGCTAAGAGGGAAATTTGCACTACTGATTGTAGTTGAAATCTTGTATTTGACACCAGCAAACACGTGTCACCTACAGCAGTATATATTTGTATTGTTTGACAAAAACCGCACCTACAGCCATAAGTCTGTTATATGCTTGACAAATTAAACTCAGAAAAACCACTGAAGGCATCCATAAAACTCATAAATTATAGTGATGTTTGGGGTCTGTTTAAAGAGATTTAACCAGCTCTTCCTGTTGAAGGTAAATAGTAAACTCAGGTTTAAATAATATCTCAGTGTATTTTGGTCGAGCTTCCCAAGTAAAGTCCTAATTTACAGTTGCTCATTGAAATCAAGTTTAGGGGTGTCCACTTGTTACTTCATTGTTAAATTGCCCATGGCAATATGATAATAAAACAGAGGCATGATTCTATAGCATGTGGGAAGATGGACCTTGGAAGGTCACTAGAAAACCTCAAAAGCATTCTCAAGGAACTCGATCAATTGCAAATCAAGACCTCACACAGCAATGCTTCGCTTAACCAACCAGAAGCAAGACATAATAGCAGACCTTTCTCCAAGAAGGTACATAAATTGCTCCAACAAAAGTATCCGAGGAACCTACAAAAGGAGGAAGAAGTGGGAGATTGGCTTTATGCACTTGGGATGAACTTGAAGAGTGGAAGATTAGGAAATGACTTTCCCACGTTGGAGAAACTAGATTCCTGTCTTTCAAAGGTACATCAATCTGATTGGTGTTTGAATTGGGCTTTGAAGCCATCTATGCTTGCATTAATACAAGCCAGATTCTTGGAACATCCAAGTGAGAGAGTTCAGCTTATAGTTGCCTCTTGTTTCAGCAATATCTTGAGGATAACAACACCCTTCCCTCCTTACAATGATGATATTATGAGGAGAATTTTCAGATTGATTGTAGAGACTTTTCAGGATCTGGACAACAGCACAGGTTCTACCTTTGGGAAGAAGCTTGAGATTCTATGGAGTGGCCACAATCAAGACTTATGTCATCATGATTGACCTTGGTTGTGATGACCTGATTTTGCAGATGTTCCGATGCTTCTTTAGCATTAGGAGACATCATCCTGATACTGTCATAGCACACATGCAGTCCATCTTGTCGTCATGTATGAGAGACCATGAGACCATTGGCAGAGAGTTGCAGACCCGGTTGCTGAGCATTTGGAGGAGAGAGCAGTTGGTCTCGCCTGCTGCTTATGAGCTAGCCCAAGGGCTAGTTGAGCAGAACATTGAGTTTCTCCGGAGACAATTGACCAGGGAGGAGCAACTCCAGTTTGGTGGGTCAGGCCGCAGAAATGAGCTGAGGAGGAAGGGACTTTGCTTCATTTGCAAAGAACCTTGGGGGCCTGATCACTCATGTTTGAGAGATGCAGATGAGGTGGCAGAGGTAGAGCAGGTAGACGTTCCTTCTGTATGCCAGAATGAGGACTCTTCTTCAGATGAGTCCATGGGATCATATGAGGATGCTTATGGGGAGCGAGAGCAGCCATGCAGAGATGATGATGACAGTAGACCAGAGCTGTATTCTAGTGTGCAGGGTGAGCAGTCAGGGGACTGTATAGGAGATACTCTGGGTGATGAGTCACTTGTGACGATTCAGCCAGAGCAGCATATGATGGAGCCTGAGTCAGCAGAGGAGGATACTATGGACATCAGGCATGACATTTCCTTGGATGAGATCCAGATGGGCACCCACATTGAGCCTATGATAGATATGCAGCTAACATTGGGGTCAGCCTTTGAGGAGGAGCAGTCAGATGCACAGACACCAGTTGCAGATCCATATCCTCTAGAGACGTTGGAGGTCGATGGGATAGTTTTGCAGGGAGCTAGGGGACAGCAGGAGTTTTACATTCCCGATGAGAGGGATGAGTTTGTGGAGATGGTGGAGCATCCATCTTTGGGCCAACACATTGATGAGATACAGATAGATGTACATACAGTCGGCCGAGCTGCAGTACTTTCGATGAGTAGTACTCTCCAGGAGTACATCGATGGGGCTTGCAGCATGTCTTGCCCACTTTGGCCCACTATAGAGAGAGGGGCTTCCTTCTATAGGCAGTTTCCATTGGTAGACAGGGCAGAGCAGTGGGAGTTGACTACCGGCTGGCGACAACACCCTGGGCATGTTCCATGTGTAGTTGTTGCTACATTGGATTCTTCTTCCAGGATGGACTGGCGGGAGATCATGAGTTGGTACCCTCTTGATGGTACGGTATTTTTCATGGCGAGCACATCAGAGCAGGGGCCCTTAGACACAGTAGATGTTACAGATTCCAGTTGGCAGGAGGGCACCGGTTGTCGTTACTTCAGGACTCCTTCCCGATTCCAGGAGAACAGGATCAGCATGGGATTGAGTCAGGACTTGGATTGAAGAGAGGTGATGAGTTGGTATGCAGTTGGTGGGGCAGCATATGCAGTTACAGGTACAGCACAGCAGGAGCCCGTGAGCATTGATGCTTGCTGGTGGGCTTCACCTCTGAGAGCATCAGCTATAGCCAGAGACAGTGCGCAGCCTGAGCCGTGGGACTTGGGTGATGATTGGCCATGGTGGCATTGGGATCCGAGAGGATTGTTTGTTGAATGGGACAGAGAGAGATCAGTTTGGGATCCCGGCATTGAGGGGTCTGTTCCGAGAGGTTGGACACAGGTGCATAACAGTACCCCGAGGTTGGTATGGGATCCAGGCATTGGGTCTGAGATGCAGCGGGCCAACAGAGTGGCCCACATATTTCGATTGCTTGAGGGCAAGCAATCTTGGGGCGAGAGGTCTGTAATGTTCCCATTTTTGGTATCACCCGTGACAGGGCTAGGAGGGACTTCCAGAGTTAGGAGCAGACAAGTCACATGTACAGATTGGTGCTATCAGTGGGCTCAGGAGCTTTTCGGAGGAGTTTTGAGGAGTTTTCATGGTGTTCGGATGCATTCGCTTGATATACTCCACCATCCGAGCAGTTTGGCTTTCGTTCCGATGCATTCCGATAACTTTCGGAATTTTGAGTTATTTATGGGCTTAACTCAGCTGATTATGCTCAAGGTGGCATTCCGGGAGGAATACACGATGGAACACCTTAGTGCAATAGCTCATCGAAACCGGGACGAGGAGACGATGGGACAGTTAGACAGAGATTTCAGTGACCGGAGGAGGCGTGGTAGCCGATATACCCTTTTCTGCATTAAAAAGGAATATTTTATAATATTTTAATAAAAGGGAAAAGTGCTCCGTAAATAAAATAATAATAAAATAATGCTCTAGAAGGCTCCAGGGGATCTATAAAAGAAAGGGAGGAGGCCATTGGGAGACATCTTTGGAGATCATTTGCTTGTGTATGAGAGGTTTGAGGACGTGGTTCTCTACTTCAGCCGTAGCCCCAGGACGGAAACCCTCGGGTGATTTGTGAGTGTTGGACGAAAACCCAACTCTCTTGAGGAGACTTCACTTAGGAGTTTCACAGAGCTTCAGAGTTTGGTGTGAGGATCATTCAGATCTTCAACTTGGGCTTCATCACTTTCAGTGGATTCAGTGTCAGCTGTTGCCGGAGGGAGAGTGCAGCAGTTCAGCTTGTGGCCAGCGCCGTTCAGCAGCTTATCTTGGTGGCCAGTTTCCTATCTCAGCTCTTTCTGAGTCAAATCTATATGTAAACCCCTTTTTATTATCTATAATAAAAGCTGAGATTTTCCTTCTGTTCTATATGGTATTGGATTGCAGTGTTTCCTGTCTTTTATTTTACATGGCAATCTTCTGTTGAATAAATGTTTATTTTACGGCAAATTGTGGTATTCAGTATTTTTCGGCATTTTTAGTTAAAATATCCCATCCGGGATATTACAGAGAATGTCAAAAGGTCCCAATAGTTGCTCCCTTCGTCATACTTATACTAGCTTCCCCTTGACCTAGGTGGGTCCCTCCATCCAACAATTCAATTTCCCTTTGGCATTCAATTTTCTCTCCATGGGGTGTGTGTTCCATGTGGGTGCGACCCTCACATTCCACTAACAGAATAATTTGACCCATTTCCCTTAGTTGGTGTCCAAAAATTGTATTGGCCTCCAAAATTGCAAAAATTGGTAATTTCCCTCCTTAGGCGATCGTTATTGAGAAGGGATATTACAAAGAACATGCTTAGAGTAGAGATAAAAATAATAATGAATATAATAAATACATAAATAGTACATTTGAGTTACATTATGAAGACTGACACTAGTTACATTTCCAACACCCTCTTGTGTTGCACCTCATGGATTAAAGCTTTGATCATTAAGTGCAAGTTGGAAAGGTAATATGATCTATTAATGTGTGACCATTGGTCGGATGTTGTGACTTGAATATTGCTTCAGTTGATGATATTCAGTATTTCTGCTTGCATTTGCACATTTTGGTTGTGGAATTTAAGTGGTGCATGAAAGTTCAACATACAATATTTAGTGCAAAGGAATTTGGTGTCATGAAGATTTTTTAAATTATTGTCTATGTATATTTCAAATTTTGGATTGCAACTTAAGCTGATTTATTACTTCTGGATGTAGGTATTTTGTTTTGGATACAGGCGCCAATGGTCTTTCAATTTGTCCCAAAAATGTGGGTGCATATTCTATAATTATTTCTCCCTCTCTGTTACTTCCAAATGACAATTCATTTTTTTTTTTTCAAATTATTCCAAAACTCAGCTCTTAAACTCAGATGGCGATGATTATATGCTTTTCAATCTTCATGTCATAGTTAAAACTTCATGATGAATCAGCTTTCTCATGCGAGTGCGTTGGCCGTTAATTTCCTTGGCACATTCTCTTCAAGCCTTGTATCACAATAATATGGAAGACATAAAAAAATATAAGATTTTGAAAAAAAGTTTCCTGATATTTTAGTTCAACAAGGACATTATTTCTTGGGTTTCTTGAAGTGGCTTAGATGGGGAATTATTAAGATTTACTGTATTAAAACAAGATGCAGGCTGTGATGCCATAGGTGAATGTGCCTATTGATATGGGACCTAGACGTAGCTATTAGGTGTGGGACAAAAGATAGAGATAAATCTTGTATTTTGTTTTCAAGAAAATACATCTGGTGTATACAGAGAATATTTATAAGAGCAATAATATATACAAGAGTATGTACAAGGAGAAGAAAAAATTTAAAACCTCCTCTTCTGCACTACAAGTGCTGAAATGAGATCAGAGTAAGCAAAAGCATCTACATTCTGAGCATCTCTAATGAGGAGGTAACTTTTTGCTTGAAGCTGAAAACCTTTCTCCTACAAAATGACCAATCAATCTTCTAATGTCAAATTCTTGTATGCTTCATTGTCTTTTATTGTGGGGAGAGTGAGTTGTGTAGTCTTGGAGTAGTTGCATACCTAATCCTATTATTACATTAATGATTAATGCCTTAATGCCTAATCACTAAACATGATCTCCTAACAGACTTCAGTAACCTTGGAAATGTTGTGTATTCGTGCCCAACATTGTATCATATTTATAATTTTATTCATTATTATTCTTGTCCTTAACATAAATGTGAGAGCTGCTTGATTTCATATCAGCCATTCTTTGGATCATTTACATTTATTAATTATTATTTCTGTCCTTGGGCCCATCATTTTTTTCTTACGAATTCCTTTGGTATCCGTGACTGCTGTAAAGTAGTCACAGGTTACAGTAATCACAGTTGGTATTGAAAATGACTGATTACTGGCCTGTGGGTAAAATCGTCTTTGGCTAGCGGCCAATAATCTCAACAAGGTATGAACTAAAATAAAGTAAAAATACAATTATTACAATTCTTCCCTAAAGATAAAATTAGAAGTTGTTTAGTGTACAGAATAAGAATGAATTGAACAACTGTTCATCTCTTCAAGAGACAGGATACTACAAAGAAAAAAAATGACAAAAAAGCTTGTCAGAAAGATTTCCAGATCAAAGACTTGGTGCTACTCTAGAACAAAAGCAGTGAGAAGCCAGGTAATCATGGTAAATTCAAAATTCTTTGGTTAGGCCCTTACCAAAATGTTGAAGTTGCAGGGAGAAAAACTGCCATTTCTGGTCAATGGGCAAGCTCTGAAATTGTTCTACAAAGGTAATACCTAAAAGCTATTAGGGCGTATTATTTCTTAGGTTTTCCTTGGAGCAAAGTCTAATCTCACCAATGGGAGAACCTAAGGGTACAAATAGGCAAAGCTTCCCATTATCACCTCGACAACTTTGCCCCTCACTTCTAGGTTTCAGATGTACAGTTTTCCTAATGTAAGGGGGGTTTCCCTATATTTGATTCCAATTTTATCGTTGAGTATGAATGAGAGTCTGAATTGGATTAGATTTTTGATCCTCTCTTAAAATGATATCTTGTTCAACAAAAGGAATTAATGCTCAATTTAAAGGTGACACTAATCATACACATATCATAATATTTCATTTGGCTTTATTCAAATTGCGTGTTAGGTCCTTGTAATTCTAGTGTATCCCCCTTATTGTTATTGTAGTGTAGCCCTTATTGTTATTGTTGTGCGTTTACATTATTATTGTTATGTAGGCTTTGATTATATTGTGACCCCTTATACTCCTATATACACTGAGGAGGTCTTATCATTTGTATCATCGAAGAACTGTTCATTTATGTAATGTAAAGGAGGTTTCCCCCTCGAAGAGAATAATTTTTAAGTCGTTGATCTATCTTTTCTTCTGTTTTGTGAGCTGGTTGCATAACATTTGGTATCAGAGCTTTGGATTCTAGGGTTTCGCTTCTTCAAACAGGACATCTTGGAATTTTCACTATAACTTTTTTTCTACGAGGCTTCAGAAGCTGAAATTGCAACCATGTGGAGCTGAAATATTGGTGAACTTCATGTACGAATTTCAATTCTTCATTCGCTATATTTTTAGAGATATCATTCGAGGAAATTAGGGTTTTTGCAATTTGCAGAATTTCGTCTCAAACAAATGACCTAGGGAAAATCGTCATAACTTTCTCTCAGAGCATTGGATTTGAATTTTGTAAAAAGTTACCGAAATTGCATGGACTGTACTTTTTCGTGTATCATTTTTAGGGCTGAAGGTTGAAACAGTGACACGTGGCACTCCATACAAGTTCGCTCTACTAAACCAGTCCATAATCAGGACATCGTGGGAGAATTGGCATAACTTTATATTGAAGAATACAATCTTGGTCTGACTTGTGGTGTTGGAAAGAAGACTTAGTGTGCTACGACAGGGCTGAATTTCATACCTTGGAGAGCAGAAATTATAAAGATACAATAGTTTCAAGATCAAGCTCCCAAAAACAAGTGAAAAGGTGTGTATTTTCAAAACTTGCATAACTTTTGTTTGAAAAATCAGTTTGAAGTGATTCAAAGGGCATAGTGAAGAATATATATCATTATTTCCAATTTGCCTCACAACAAAAAAATGGATACACCCAGTAAGCAACCAGATTTATCTAATTTGACGCATGGAGAAGAGGAAGATATGCAACATGATATATCAAAATTACGAGATCAAGTACAACAAAGTTCACTCACAGATTGTTACCAAAAATGAATTGGAAGCGATGATGAACGTTAACATGGATGGTTTAAAAGGGAACATGGATGGTTTAGAATCGAAAATAAAAAGGGACATGGAAGGTTTAGAGAATGGTTTAGAAACAACAATGGAAGGTTTGAAGGATGGTTTAAAAGCAGAAATGGAAGGTTTGAAGGAAGGTTTGACAAAGTTTCTACAAGAAATGCTTACTAATGGCAACAAGGTATTCCATGAAAATCATGATGAGAATAAAAGGAATGTTAGTCATGAATTTAGAGACTCTAACTTTGGGTTGAAGACCAATTACATTCCAAAGATCAATATGAGGAAGTTTGACGACAAGGATCTGGTAACATGGATACTACAAATGGAGCAATATTTTGATCTACATGATGCTCAACACAGACAAAAGTTACACATTGCATCTTTATATTTAGAACCCAATCAGTTTACATGGTATCGATGGTTTTGTCTTGCAAACCACTTGTCACTTGGTCAATTTTTATGGAGGAAATGATAACACATTATGAGGATACAAAGAGAAACACCTTCTTTAGCCAATTGATAAATCTCAAACAAAAGGGTTCAATGGCAGAGCACATTGAGGACTTTCAAAAATTTAATATCAGGGTAACTGATATTCTAGAGGAGCATAAGATTGATGTCTTCATAGGGACTTTAAAGGATAACATCCAACATCAGATTTACCTTTGAGAACTTGATTCATTGGAAAAGGCATTTAGGGTGGAAAGAAAAGTTTAAAGCAAAATTATGGCAACAAGGAAGTCTACCACTCACAACTATAAAGATGGAAGTGTTGTTGCTCCTCTCCTTCCACAAACTACAAGGTTGACACCACAACAATTGGAGGAAAAAAAAGCAAAAGGGCTTTATTACAGTTGTGATAGCAAATACACAAGTTCATAAGTGTGCTGAGAAGAAATTATTTTACATAGATTGTGAAGAGGAGAAAGAAAAGGAGCAAGATGTTGAGAAATCTAGGGGTAGTTAGATTAGGTGATTCACTGATTTCTCTTACTTTGATAACTACTTGTGATGTATTTTTTTTACTGAACTCAATTATCTTCTTCTTTTGCTTGATTATTATTAGTGTTTTCTTCATCAATCAACTACCAAAACATAAAGAATTATGAGACAAAGGACACAAGATACAGGCAATCAGCCAAGGCCAAAACCTCTCCAACTGAGAGGAAAAGTTTTAAGAATTCTTCTCTTCTTATAAAATCTTCAATTGACAAATTCCAAGACCTATGACCCTTGACCAAGACCCTCCAAGACCAAGTCAAACCTTTCTTCCTTACCGAGCTTTCCTTCCATCAACTTCTGCAATTTCGACCTCCCAGAAAATTCTTCTGCAACTTCAAGCTATCCAACAAATTCTTCTGCAACTTCGACCTTCCCAGCAAATTATTCTGGAACTTCGATCTTCCCAGCGAATTCTTCTGCAACTTCGACCTTCCCAACAAATTCTTCTGAAACTTCGACTTTCCCAACAAATTCTTTTGGAACTTCGAGCCATTAGTTTCTTCCTAGTACTTCGACTTGCCCAACAACACTTCGACTTGCCCATCAACACTTCGACTTCCCCAGCAATACTTTGACTTGCCCAGCAACAGTGGAAACCCTAACACAAGAGAGAGAGAGAGAGAGAGAGAGAGAGAGAGAGAGAGAGAGAGAGAGGCCCAAAAATTCGATCATGCTTTTCTTCTCCTTGTTAGTCTTATTACCCACCACTTTATGGGTGATATCCCTAGGAGAAATTTTCCTCCATGATGGACCTCAGCCGTCAGCCAACAACCCCTTGTAGCCTTCAACTAGCTCGTTGTGCCATATCTCTGCCACCTGAGTCAACCATGTGGTCTCTCACCCATTGGTATTGATTGTATGTTTGAATTTGGGCCTCCTGAATCTAAAGGTATGTCTTGTCATTTGATAATTGAGTATTGGGTTTACTTATCATGGACACTTCTGAGCAAGGATTGATGGGGGGATTTGGCGGAAAGAGTGGGCTTAGTTTGTGCTCTTGTCCCCTTAATATCTTTTGGGTGTTACCCTTGGATCTTAGTCCCGTGGGATCTCCTTTATTAACCACTTGGTTCTAGGGTGGTACTACTTGGGAAACCCCGACTTTGGGTGCGTGGTCTTGCTCCTTTATCTGCATGTACTACTCCCTTTCCACTCACTATACCCCCATTCATCATTTCTCCCACCTGGGTTAACATTGCCTCTATGGGCCTCCATAGGGCCAGCCTCCCTACCCCATTGCCCCCACCTTGGGTTAGGCCTGGAAAGATACCCCAGAGTTTGAAGCAGCTAAAAGAAAAAGTAAAAGCATAATGACCACATTCAATAGGAAATTGTACCACAAAATGCAAAATATGGTTGGGACAAAAATAATCAGCATGTGGGCAAAAGGCAATACATGACCTCTACCCGATACCCACGGTTATCACCATGGTTCCATAGGCCCTGGATGAGACTCCTTTATCATTCAGGAACCCATGATTGTCCCAACCCCTGGAGGGAAATGAACTGCCCTACCTAGAAAGGGTAATCACTGCTATATCTTACACATCATGCTCTTGTCCTTTGAGCCCTGAGCAGTTAATTAAAGAAAATTCACAAAAGGCAAAAGGCATATAAAGAAGGGTGGAAAAATGAAGGTCTGGGCACCTCTTGTACCACAATTTCTCCCTCCTACACATTATATACCCAGGTGTGGGCTTCCCCTTATCTAGTTGCACTTTGCCCCAATATGTGGCCCAGGATTGCCCCTCTCATTCCCTACTCCATTTCACTTTTTTGTCACATGCCACCACCATTTGAGGGATGTACCTTGGACATACTATCCCCTCTAAGGGTAGAAACCACCTAATAAGGTACTTGGCTAACCCCCTTTGGAGCTTGGAGATATTAGCACATGCCAAAGCCAACTACGGAAGGGCATGCCATTATGAAGTGCCCACTTTGTTGTCTATGGTTTGTAAGTTCTTTTACAAGATTACTCTAATGACTTGTTGTACTGGAAGGCTAGGGGACGCATTGGATCTTATGTAGGATTGCAGATGGTGTCCATTTGGGTTTGGTCTCCCTATATGGGGTCCTAACCTCTCAAAGGGCTACATTGGCACATGTACGGTGTGTGTAGAGAGCCATGGGCCTCCACAACAACAGACAACACTGCATGAATTCCCACCAATGTCCAGAGATTATTGGAGATCCACCTTTGGGACGAGGATGATGCAATTGGTACAGTATGCCCAACAGACCCCACAGGAGCACCACACACTTGGCAGGTGTCAGGGCTTTTACAATGACATGGCGACGTTAATTCCATCATTTGAGCCCTTATAGATGATCTACAGGCACCTTCAACTCATATGGAGACGACCCATGGGGTCATTGGTGTGCCCCCATACCCATTGGGAGCACCACAGGTCTACTACTTGGAGAACAGGGGGCCACCCCCTTGTCCATCACACTTTGAGGAGTTTATTCATCATTATGGCACTATTGGACATTATCAGGCCTTTTGGAGGGCCCCATTGTAGATTTATGGTAGCATCGGATGTGCTATAAGCCCCAAATTTTGTGGAGAGGCTTAGACACATGCATTACAAATAGCCCAGAATCGTTTTGGGAAATTCCTTCCAGAAACAGTTTTATAAGAAAAATTAATTACTTTTAATGAGGACCCCAAGTTTAAATTAGGATATTAAAATAATTAATCAATATTAATGTAAACTGTGGATGAAACTTCCAAAAAATGCAGATCAAGTCTAAATTAATCTTAGCCATTGATTGGAGATCTAATCTCGGCCGTTGATATTGTCAACGAGAAGACTATAAAGGAAGTCTTGCGGGTCATTTGTAAGATACACCGAGAGGATCTAGAGATCGATTTTTTCTGACAGAGTTGTGCTCAGATTCGTTTTGCAGATACAGATAAACCAATGATTGGAGAGGTGTATGAACAGATGGATAGCATGTTGGGGCAAATAAAAGATATTTTTTAGGAAAATGATCCCAACTTGTTTACAATGATTCACAATTGTGTGTGTGCACGGTGGAATAAACTTAATGTTCCACCACATTTCTTGGCATTTATTGTTATGCCAAAATACTACTCTCCATCTTGGTTGAGCCAACCTGCACCTGGGGGTGGGTTCAGGATCAAACCCCATACACATCCAGAGGTATCTAAAGGATATATGGAATCATTAGGCAAGTTGGTCCCTGACAAGGAGTGTGCTAATCTGTGTCTTGGGTTAGGCAGATACTTCAGTTGCACTAGTTTGTTTGGTTCTTTGCATGCAATGGAAGATAAAGACAGATTTGATGCTCTCACATGGTGGGAAGCTTATGGCGGCGTGGGACTTTTGCCAAAATTGGCAAAAAAATTTCTCTCACAGGTTGTAAATACTTCTTTCAAAGAGAGGTGTTAGAACACCTGTAACTTCATCCATAATGTGAGAAGAAATAGACTCAATGAAAACCAGGCAAAAAACTTGGTTTTTGTGCACTACAACTTGAGGTTGTTGAGTCATTATTGTGATCGGGCTTATGAGGATACATCATATAAATTTTGGGACAACAACCCAGAGGACGATAGTTTGGAGGATGGCACTATACATCTAGAAGAATTGGAAGTAGAACTTTTGAGAGATGTTGATGAAGTAACAACATACATGCCACCGCCACCCCCACCATCCAGTAGCAGTGCTAGTGCTCGAGTTCCAACTATTGTTCCTTTGTTGGCACTGCCTCCATCTATATCCTCACGTGGAGGGCATGCACCTTCTGGTTCTAGTTGTGCAACTATGCGGGAGGAGAGTCCTAGAAGACCACCAGTACCACGACCTGCTTAGAAATTAGACATTTCTCGTGGTGGAAAGAGGAAGCAGTAGATAATAGATTTACTTGTTTTTTCTAGTTTCTAGTAGTTTTTATAACTGTTGAATCTTTCATATTTATTGTGATATTTTTTGTAAACAATATATGACAATTTAAGTTTGAAGTTTGAAGTTGGAAATTATAACTCATTGGTAATGAATTATAAATATGATGCTTCGTGAAAATTGAAATTTGTTTCATTTCATTTCATTTTATAACATTTCATTTCATGTTAGATATTCTTTTTTGTAATGGTTACACTTAGCTTACAAATACAACTTTGGTGATTAATGATGATAAATGTTAAATATTGAATTTTGAAAGCCTGAAACTTTAAGATTGA
This sequence comes from Pinus albicaulis, assembly GCA_034641835.2. Lineage (NCBI taxonomy): Eukaryota > Viridiplantae > Streptophyta > Pinopsida > Pinales > Pinaceae > Pinus > Pinus albicaulis. The sequence goes on along the minus strand of CM076575.1, from coordinate 1,257,877,495 downwards.
TGAATCATGAGATGTCATTAACTTGTGGACGTGGTTGATGAATATTATAAATTCTAGATGATTGATGTTATATGGTTCATTCTATGTTTTTATGTTTTTTTATATCTAATTCATCATTCTGTAATATTCCCTTTGACTATTTTGCCTTTATAGAGTTAAAATGTAATAAAGTGGGTGAAGGGGACACTTAGCTCACAATTAGGATAAAAAGTATTTCCTAAAGTCACTTAAGAGACATGTCTATTTGGCAACGTGGGGCCTAGTGGTCAAGTGGCAACATAGGAAAAGGAGCAGCGTAGACAGCGTGTGGCCAAGCTAGCGCAGAGTGAGTTGGACAGCGTGGCCCAAGGGGGACAACGCAGAGATTGGTGGGGCCTAGGTGAGGGAAAGGCTCACCAAGCATAAAAGGAGGAGGGGTCTCGTCATTCTCATTTATTCTAATTATGCATCTTTGAGAATTGTCTTCTGACATTGAGCACGCTTGTTGTTTAGCAAAGTCTGCACGTACTATTCAGTACATCGAGTGTCTCCGTTCAGAGATCCCAACCTCAGCCCTGGGGGACTTCGAGTGCCTGCTTGGGTGAGGAGTTTCATCCTCGTTTTGCCGGAGAGATTTGCAGCTACCACAGGAGGAGCATCCACTCAGAGAGACAGAGCAGTCAGTGAGAGGGAGGACGCAGTCTTGAGAGGAGGTGGTTCCGGATTGGGGGTTTGTTGGTGGATTCAGCCCAGGATAGTGGGTAAGGGGCCAGCCCTGCCCTATTCCAGCATTTTGGAGGAGTTAGGGGCCATTATTTGGAGCAGATTATTCAGAGCCAACATCCCTCCTTGAGGAATAGCATAGTGCCTCAAGGGAGCCATTTTCAGGGGTCGACCATTTTTGATAAGCTTTCTGGGCTTTTCTGGGTATTGGGAGTAGAGGCCATTCCTGAAGTTTCAGAATTTTCCGAGGTGGGGAGCAGCTCCAAAAATTCAGTTCATTCCAACAGTAGTAGCAACATAATAGCAGTACTAGCATCTTGGGAGATAACATGGTTCAGAGGGAGCAACCATTTCGGGTCATTTCCTGAGAGTCTTTCTACGCTTGCCTAGTGCAAGCTGAGGTGCCATCATTTTGATCACCTCTGTATTCATTTCCATTTCCCAGTAGTAATAAAATGGCTCAACATTCTCCATATTGTTTGTTTCCCTTATGATTTGTCTATAGTTGCTGTATGTCTTTGTTTATGTGCTTGTATTGCTGTTTATTTCCATTTGGGATATTACAGTGGTATCAGAGCTCATAGACTTGGCTCAGCCTGTGGAGTGGATTGTCTATGACACCAGCAGGAAAACCTTACATCACTTACCGAGGAAGGAAGTATAAAGACCAAGAGCGGAGGTTAGAGCTCACTTTCGGGGAAGGAGACAGTGTTCCAGTGGTGGACGCAGAGGAAGAGGAACCAATGGCGGAGGAAAGAGATGCTGGGAAGGAGTTCGGGGAACTCCTCCTCAAATCAGTGCAGGATTTGTCAAGGCGGATAGAGGAGATGGGGCAGAGATTCACGAGTCTAGACAGTGCGAGACCCAAAGGGGTTTCCATGTTGGAGAGGGCTCAGGCACCTCCCATCATTTACAGGAGCACCTCGTAGCGCAGCAGATAGCATCGCACACACCCCCCCGTTCCACAATGCCGAAATTTCTTGCCGCAGACATTGAGGCAAAAGCACAGCAGGAGCAGGAACTGGCACATGGGAGATTATTTTGCTGAGTACCAGTCATACGGTCAGGAGTTTAGAGATGCCCTCACTTTCCATGATTTTGTTCAGCTCAAGCGGGACAGCAGACCCCGCAACCATCACAGAGGGAACAAGCATTCACATGACGGGGTCTTACAACGCACGGTGGGAAGATTCCATCTATCGACATTTGACGGATCGGCAAAGTGTTCGGCAAAAGCTTGGGTGGAGAAGTTGGATATATATTTCCAGCTTAATCAGATGGCCGAGCTAGAGGCCATCAAGGTGGCAGCGCTGCACCTAGAGGGCGAGGCCCAGGATTGGTGGTTTCATGGGATGGTTATGTTGGGGTACTCGAGAGTGATAGCATATGCCGAGTTTACGAGGAGGTTGGTAGAGCGTTTTGATCGGAGGAATCCCGAAGAGCATTTTGTTCAGCTAACAAAGCTCAAGCAGACCGGGAGGCCGGACACGTACATCTCCAAGTTTTTGAGACTGTTCATGATAGTACTTGATTTATCCACAACTCGGATGATCTATATGTTCATAGATGGATTGGCAGAGCCTCTACGGGGATTAGTCAGATCGACGAGGCCCGTGACACTCCATGATGCAGTTGAGAGGACTTGGGATTTACAGGATGCACTTCCCAGGACTAGAGCTCCTTTTCCCCAGAGATCGGCATTCCAACCGAAGGGAAAGGATGAGAGGGTTCCACCTGCCAAGGGGAACCAGGGCAGAGGGTTTGGAGATGACGAGGTCAGGAGAGACCTGAAGCAGAGGAGGTTATGCTTCACGTGCCAGGAGCCATGGGCACCAGGACACCGTTGTGCTGCGGGGAAGGCACATTACATCGAGGTCTTCTCCGATAGTAGTGGGGAAGAAGAGGAGTATGAGGAGATGGAGGCTGGAGGCAGCAATACAATGCAGAGAGGAGATCATCTGCCACCTCCACCACCTGGAGCAGGGGGTGCAGCTTTTGCACCTACTGGGGGAGCCCTTGCAGCCTTGCGGGGAGTTCCCAAGTACTTGACACTGCGTGTCCGAGGCACAGTACGAGGGCAGCGTGTGTCGGTGTTGGTAGACAGTGGGGTTACCCACTATTTCATTGATGCCCAACTGGTAGAGCAGAGGGGCATGCAGACAGAGACTTTTGATGGGTTTTCGGTACTAGTTCCAGGGGACCAGACCATGCAGTGTGCCAGGTATGTGCCAGCCTTGGCAGTGACGATGGGGACGTACACCTTGACAGATCATTTCTTTGTGGTGGACATTCCAGACACCAACGTGATACATGGGGTACAGTGGCTTATCACACTAGGGAAGGTCACCACTGACTGGGAGACCTTGGAGATGGAGTGGACGAACAAGAAGACTGGGAGGCATGAGAAGATTCGGGGTATGCACACCTATCCACCACAGACAGTTTCAGCACACTGGATGGAGGCAGATTTCCGGAAGGGAGATATAGAGTGGGCAGTGGAGTTGCGTGTGTCGGAGGTAGGATCTACAGGGCAGGCCGTACACCCAGATGTATAGTCCATTCTCGACAGGTATGCCACGGTATTTGGAGAGATAACACCAGGATAGCCACAAGATCGGGGGTTTGAGCACACGATTGAGCTGGAGCAAGGCATCCAGGCTGTTATCACTACACCCTATAGGCATCCCAAAGCCTATCGGGATGAGATTGAGAGGGCTATCCATGAGCTCCTAGCTCTTGGACACATCCGTCCTAGCACTAGCCCCTTTGCTTCTTCTATAGTACTTGTGAAAAAGAAGGACGACACGTTGAGGATGTGCATTGATTACAGGGCCCTGAACAAGAAGACCATGAAGAACCGATACCCCATCCCACGGATCGATGAGCTGAGGGGGCCCAAGTTCTTCTCAAAGATTGATTTGAGATCCGGGTACCATCAGATTCGCGTGAGGGAGCAGGACATTCCCAAGACCGCTTCAGGTGCCATTACGGCCATTTTGAGTTTTTGGTGATGCCTTTTGGGCTAACCAATGCCCCGGCCACTTTCCAGTCATGCATGAATCACATCTTCTGCAGTCATTTGAGGAAGTGTGTATTAGTGTTCTTTGACGACATTTTGATTTACAGCAGGACATGGGAGGAGCACCTCCTACATATAGAGGCTGTATTGCGCATTTTGGAAGACAGCAATTTTATGCTAAGCTCTCCAAATGTGAGTTTGGGCTGACAAAGATGCTCTACTTGGGGCACATCATTGGGGTGGATGGAGTGAGGGTCCACGAGGAGAAGATCAGGGCCATCAGGGATTGGCCAGAGTCGAAGAACGTGACGAAACTTTGGGGATTTGTAGGGATATGCACCTACTACCGGAAGTTCGTCAAGGGATTTTCCTAGCTTGCTGCACCCCTTACAGACCTTACCAAAAAGGGGGCATTCAGTTGGACAGATACAACGCAGAGGGATTTTGACAGGCTCAAGGAGGTGATGAGCAACTGTCCAGTGTTAGCATTGCCAGATTTTACACAGCCCTTTGTCTTGGAGTGTGATGCATCGGGGGAGGGGATCGGCGCAGTTTTAATGCAGGGAGGCCACCCCATAGCTTTCGAGAGCCGGAAGCTATTGCCACATAAGAGGTTGTATGCTATATACGACAAGGAGATGTTGGCCATCATGCATGCTTTGGCCAAGTTTCGACAGTACTTGGTAGGGAACAGATTCAAGGTGAGGACAGATCACAACAGCCTCCGATTCTCTTTAGAGCAGAAACAGTTGCAGGAAAGGCAGTAGAAGTGGGTCAGCAAGATCCAGGCTTATGACTTTGACATCAAGTATGTCAAGGGGAAAAACAACGTTGTGGCAGATGCACTTTCCTGCAGACCGACAGCGTTGTCCTTGATGAGTTTAGACACAGACTGGAGGGGTAGAGTACTCTAAGGACCGTTTTGCCTGTGAGATTTTGGATGGACAGGTGACAGATGACAGGTACAGAGTGATGGACAAGGTGATCTATTACAGGGACAGGATCTTCTTGACTGAGGGTTCCCAGCTCAAGAAGAAGATATTGCACGCCTCGCATGATTCTCCATTATCAGGCCACCAGGGGTTTACCAAAACCTATAGGGCCATCAGAGAGAGGTTCTCTTGGAAGGGCCTCAAGGAAGACATGCTCCAACATGTTAGGGAGTGCGAGATTTGCTAGCGTAACAAGGGGGAGATGAACCATCCGGCAGGATTATTGCAGCCTCTTCCCATACCTGAGGGGAAATGGGAGAGTATTTCGATGGACTTCATTACAGGGTTGCCCACGATACAGGGCAAGGATTGCATATTTGTAGTCGTAGATCAGCTGACTAAATATGCTCATTTTTTCGCCATATCGGCACATTACACCGCAGCACAGGTAGCAGAGTTGTTCTTCAGGGACGTTTTCAGGTTGCATGGTCTCCCAAAGACCATTGTCAGTGACAGGGACAACCGCTTCATGGGCGGATTTTGGCAGGAGCTTTTCCGTTTGGTGGGCACTGAGTTAACACCGAGTGCTAGTTACCACCCCTTAGACGGATGGACAAACCGAGATAGTGAACAAGTGGCTGGAGGGCTACTTGCGTAAATATGTCAGCGGGCCGCAGAAGGCATGGTTGAGATGGTTGCACTTGGGGGAGTACTGCTATAACAACACTCATCATATGTCATTGGTATGTCTCCGTTTTATGCATTGTATGGTTATCATGCTTTATCTTTTGCTGACATGAAGTTTGGTACTAGCAAGGCTCCTAGAGCCAAGGATTGGATCCAAGAGAGTTAGGATATACTCTGAGCTCTCAAGGATAACATGGCTACAACACAGAACCAACAAAAGTTGTATGCCGACAGGGGACGAGTTGAGAGGCAGTTTGAGGTAGGGGACTTGGTCTACCTATGCTTGCAGCCATATCGGCAGTCCACGCTAAAGCAGAAGGGGGTTGAAAAGCTCAAGCCTCGCTTCTATTGACTTTACAGGGTGATACACAGAGTGGGACAAGTTGCATATGAGTTGGAGCTACCCAAGGGTAGCAAGATTCACAACATTTTTCACGTGTCATGCCTGTAGAAGGCACTGGGGCAGCAGGTGACTGCAACAGAGGAGCTTCCGCCCACAGATGATGAGGGGCACTTGGTGCTACAGCCAGAGGCCATTATTGACACTAGGGAGAGGCAGCTACAGAGCAGGACAGTCAGGGAGTACCTAGTGAGGTGGAGGAATTTACCGGATGAGGATGCCACTTGGGAGAGTGAGAAGATTTTGCAGCATCCATCATTGCAGTTGCTTGAGGACAAGCAACGTTTTGTCGGGGGAGACTGTAATATTCCCAATTTGCAATAGCTAATTGGAAATATTAATTTTGACTATTTTTCCTTTATAGAGTTAAAATATAAATAAAGTGGGTGAAGGGGACACGTAGCTCACAATTAGGCTAAAAAGTATTTCCTAAAGTCACTTAAGAGACATGTCTATTTGGCAACGTGGGGCCTAGTGGTCAAGTGGCAGTGTAGTAAAAGGAGCAGCGTAGATAGCATGGGGCCAAGCCATCACAGAGTGAGTTGGACAGCGTGGGCCAAGGGGGCCAACGCAGAGATTGGTGGGGCCTAGGTGAGGGAAAGGCTCACCAAGCATAAAAGGAGGAGGGGTCTCCTCATTCTCATTCATTCAGATTATGCATCTTTGAGAATTGTCTTCTAACATTGAGCACGCTTGCTGTTTAGCAAAGTCTGCACGTACTGTTCAATACATCGGGTGTCTCCGTTTGAAGATCCCAACCTCAGCTCCGGGGGACTTAGAGTGCCTTCTCGGGTGAGGAGTTTCATCCTTGTTTTTTCGGAGATATTTGCAGCTACCACAGGAGGAGCATCCACTCAGAGAGACAGCGCAGTCAGTGAGAGGGAGGACGCAGTCTTGAGAAGAGGTGGTTCCATATTGGGGGTTTGTTGGTGGATTCAACCTGTGATCGTGGGTAAGGGGCTAGCCCTTCCCTATTCCAGCATTTTGGAGGAGTTATGGGCCATTATTTGGAGCAGATTATTCAGAGCTTGCGTCCCTCCTTGAGGAATAACGTAGTGCCTCAAGGGAACCATTTTAGGGGGTCGACCATTTCTAAAAAGCTTTCTGGGCTTTTCTGGGTATTGGGAGTAGAGGCCATTCCCGAAGTTTCAGAATTTTCTGAGGTGGGGAGCAGCCCCAAAAATTCAGTTCATTCCAGTAGTAGCAGCAACATAGTTGCAGTACCAGCAGCTTGGGAGATAACACAGTTCAGAGGGAGCAGCCATTCCGGGTCATTTCCTGAGAGTCTTTCTACGCTTGCCTAGTGCAAGCCGAGGTGCCATCATTCTGATCACTTCTGTACTCATTTCCATTTCCCAGTATTAATAAAATGGCTCAGCGTTCTCCATATTGTTGGTTTCCCTTATGATTTGTCTATAGTTGCTGTATGTCTTTGTTTATGTGCTTGTATTTCTGTTTATTTCCATTTGGGATATTTTACATTCTACATGCTTTCTTTGACATATATGCATCAAAATATAAAAAAATATATATTATATAAAAATTCGCTCCCGGATTCGCTCCTAGACTAGGCTCTTCTGAAAATGTTGCTCCCGCTCCTGCTCCCCGTTTTCGCTCCTTCTCCCAAGTAACCTTGTTGCCGCCCCTAAAGCTATTAGCCAATAAAGGAGACCCCATGGGACTAGGATACAAGGTTAACCATCAAATTGGACAAAGGAGACAAGAGTACAAACCAAGCCCACTCTTTCCGCCAAATCCCCCCACTAATCTATGTGAAAATTTCAAATCTGAAATACTACTGCAATTACCAATTTATTTCTCCTACTTTTTTTCCACAATAAGTTATTTACAATAAACCCTTCAATAAATTTCGAAATAAATTCTACTGCAGTTATCACACAAGTACATATAGAGAAAAGAACAATAAAATACAAGCACAAGAAACAATCACATTGACACAGTTATTTTTGGACAATTGTCCCTGGAAAAACCCAATGTGGGAAAACTAGTGCAATAGATGAGGGTTTATATATTAATCTTCAGCAACAATTTCTTTACAAGGAATGACTGGCAGAAAGATTGAGAAACTTCCAAGAAAACACCTGAGATAATTATTCTCCTGACCTTTGAAAAATTTCTGACACTTGAGAGGCTCACTAGCCTTCACTACTTCACCCTTGCGTGATCCCTTGCGTAGAGAATGTGTGAGACTGCGTCACTTTGCATTGTCTCTCTGTGCTGCGCCTCTACCCCTTTGCGTCCTTCTTCCTTGAGCTCTAACTGCTGCTGAGACCCTCCGTTTCCTTTGCCCTGCAACTCTCCCTCTGAAAACAAAATCTAAATTCTAAAGAATTGACTTCCCTTGAATTACTAAGTGTATGCCCGACTTACTTTCAAAATGGCTCTCAAGCCTTCCTTTATAATCTTCTCATTGATATATCAATAACCCAAATTAGAAGTATAATCAATGTCTAAGATTAAATCTTGACTTAATCTTCGTTCTCTAGAAGATTTACACTCTGTTTTATTAATACCCATTAATTATTCTATTTCTCTAAGTTTAGACTTAGGGTCCCCATTAAAATAATTAATTATTTTAATAAAACATGAACCGAGTGGAATTTCCACAAATGGTTTCTGTGTTCTTTGGAATACTGGTCTCCAAGCCTTCTCACCAAATATGAGTCTTAGATCACTTTCCGATGCCACAAAAATCAACACTCCCTCTTAGCAAGGAAAGTGTTCTAGCAAGTTGCCAACTCCATACTGCTTTGACTTTTGAAACATCCTCTGCGTTGCTGATTCTTGGCTGTTGCCCACCATATGCTGCACTACTGCCTTCTATATTGGTGCCCATGACATTGCCACTGTCATAGCCTCATCTGTACTGCAACTCCCTCTCAAATTCTGCACTTGTCCATTCCTGCTACTGAAACGGATTCTTGATCATCCCCATGTTCTCTCTGAAATAAACAAACTTTGTTCCTCCCAGAGCCTTAGTAAGGATGTCAGCCACTTGTTCTCCTGTTGGAGTGTACTGCAACTGTACAACTCCCCACTGGACACTGTCTCTGATAAAATGATACCTGTTGTCAATGTGTTTTGACCGATCATGAAACACAGGATTCTCAGAGAGCTTGATGCAACTATGATTATTACATAAAATGCTGGTCGCTTCCATCTTTTCCTTGAGTAGATTCACAAGCAACTTCCTAAGCCATATGGCTTCACACGAAGCTCTGATGGCTGCCATATATTCCGCCTCAACTTAGCCCAGAGCTACAGACTTCTGTTTCCTACTGCACCAGGAAGTCATCCCTGATCCAATGTTGCAACAGTACCCACTGGTACTTTTCCGATCTACTGAACTTCCAACCCAATCTTTGTCAGTGAACCCACTCAGTCTGATGTCACTGCCTCGAGTGTATCTTAATCCATGCTCGACTGTATCGTGTATGTATCTGAGAACATGCTTGGCTGCTTCCTAATGTGCCCTCCTTGGTTCCACCATGAACGGACTGAGGGTGTTGACAACGTAACATATGTCTGGCCTAGTGTTGACCAAATACATCAGGGACCCTATGACCTGTTTGTACAAGGTAGGATTAACCTCATCATCTTCAGACGCATCAATCTTCTTCCAGTTGGTGATCATTGGAGTAGCCATGGGTCTACAATCCTACATCTTGAACTTCTTCAGAATTTCTGTAGCATATCTCCCTTGACCAAGAAAGATTTCCCCCTTCTGCTGCCAAACTTCCAACCCCAGAAAATAATGCATCAGTCACAGATTCTTCATGTCGAATTCTACAGCTAGGTTCTTCTTGCAATCCTTGATGAGCCTAGATGAACCTATCAGGAATAGGTCATCCACATACAACACTATCAGAGGCTAATTCCCTACTGTCAGATAAATTAGATTAGGATCTGCGACACTCTTGACGAATCCTATCTTTTGCAAGAAACCATCAATTCGACCGTACAGAGCTCTAGGTGCTTGCTTAAGTCCATACAAAGCTTTCTTAAGCCTACATACATGAGTCTTTTGCTCATGCGTTTCAAAGCCCTCTGGTTGTTCAATATATACTTCTTCTTCTATCACCCCATTCAACAATGCAGTCTTGACGTCCATCTGGTGAATCTCCCACCCCATCTGCGTTGCAAGGGATATCATGGATCTAAAGAAGTATATATGGCTACTAGGGCGAAGGTTTATTCACAGTTTATCCCCGCCTTCTGAGCATACTCCTTAGCCACGAACTTGGCTTTATATTTTTCCACAGTGCCATCTGCAACATATTTGATCTTGTAGATACATCTTGAACCCACAACAGACCTGTTCTGATGCCTAGGAACCAATTCCCAGACATCATTAGTCATGATGGAATCGTATTCTTCCACCATTGCATCTACCCATACTTGATGCTGAGCTGCCTCCTGGAAACTAGAGGGTTCCCTAACTTGAGCTACCAAGGCTTGGTACCTGTCAGGTTTTCTACACCGCCTCTTCTCGTTTCTAGTAGCTCCGACAAACTCCTCTGTGTCCCTCAGAATCTGTCGTAATTTCGGTTCGTTCTTACGCTGGTAGTGGGTGGATCTTCCTGCTCCTCCTCCTACGAATCCTCCTGAGGTAATACTCCTGGATCCTTCTGTCCTGGAGAAGCACTGGTCCTGGTTTCAGCTGGTTGAAGTGGCTGGACCAGTGGATCATCCTCTGACTGCGTTTCGTAAGGCATCTCTCGGGATTTCCTGAAAGCTCTATCCTCGATGAACTTCACATCCCGTCATACTACAATATTCGTACTATTAGGAATGTAGATTCTAAATGCCTTAGCATTCTTGCTATATCCCTCCAGATATCCCTTTTCTGCAATCCGATCCAATTTCTTCCTCTTTTCTTCTGGTATGTGGCAGTATGCCAAACTACTAAAAATCCTGAAATGGCTCACTTCTGGCTTCCTGCCAGTGAAGACACTTTCTAGTGTAATCTTACCTAGTGCCTTGTGAGGAATCCTATTCTGAACATACACATCTGTACTGCATGCTTCTGCCCATAGAAATTTGGGCATATCTTGATCATACAGCATCACCCTCGCTGCTTCAACAATAGTTCTATCCTTCCTTTTTGCAAATCCATTCTGCTTCGGATTATATGGAGTGGTCCACTCTCTTCTGATGCCTTCCCTTGCGCAGAAATCTGTGAAGTCTTTATCAATATATTCTACACCATTATTTGACCACAATATCTTTATCCTCTTTCCTGTCAGATTCTCAACCAGAGCTTTAAACTCTTTGAATCGATCAAAGACCTCATCCTTGGTCTTTAAAAAGTAGATCCAAGTTTTCCAGGAATGGTCATCAATGAAGGTGATGAAGTATTCAACACCACTAAGATCTCTGGTGGACATAGGACCGCAGATATCTGAGTGTATTAGTCCCAACACACTCTTAGCTCTATTGCTTCTCCTGGGGTAAGTTGCCTTAGTGTACTTACCTAGTACGCATCCTCTTCAAACATCATCTCACTTGGTGCTCAATTCTGGAACTCTTGTGATTGTCTCTTTGAGAATTCGTAGAGCCCCATGGTGTAAGTGCCCCATTCTTCTGTGCCATAGCTCATTCAAATCCTTCTCACCACTGCTGCCTATTAGTGCCATTGGAGATTCGAGCTGTAACTTATACAATTTGTTGATCCTGACTTTGATTTGTCTCTTCTTCTTCCAACTCGAGTGTTTGACATATACTCTCTTGCCGTTGAATTATATGGCATAGCCCTTATTTTGTAGCTGAGACATAGAGAGTAAGTTCATCCCCAAACCAGGCACATGAAGCACATTGGTAGCCTGAAGCGTATTCCATGCTTCAGTTTGAAAAACTACGGTACCTCTTCCAACAGGGGTACATTTCGCCTTATTTCCAATGGTGATATTGAAGTTCATCTGTGCTTCTTGGTAGCTTGAGAAGCATTCTTGTATTCCCGTCATATGTGCAAAAGCTCCACTATCAATATACCAAACCTTTGAGGAAGCCGAGCTTGACAAGTAGGAGAACTCTTCTTCCAATCTGGAAGCCAATACAAAGATGTCATGATCCAACCTTCCTTCCATGCTTTTCTCTTCCCCTAGAGCACTACGTGAACCATTTCAAGTTGCTTCTCCAGCAGCATCAAGACTTTGTTCCATTGCAGAATCTCCAATCTTGTTACCTGATCTCAACTTTGATACCATAATCTGAAATACTACTGCAGTCACTGATTTATTTCTCCTACTTGTTTTTCGCAATAAGTTATTCACAATAAACCCTTTAGTAAATTCCGAAATAAATTCTACTGTAGTGATCACAGAATTACATATAGAGAAAAGAACAGTGAAATACAAGCACAAGAAACAATCACATCGACATAGTTATTTTTGGACAATTGTCCCTAGAACCAATGTGGGAAAACTGCTGCAGCAGATGAGGGTTTATATATTAATCTTCAAAAACAATTTCTTTATAAGGAATGACTGGCAGAAAGATTGAGAAACTTCTAAGAAAACACCTGAGATAATTATTCTCCCAACCTCCGGAGAATTTCTGACACTTGAGAGTCTCACTAGCCTTCACCGTGTCAATCCTACGTGATTCCCTGTGCAGAGACTCTGTGAGATTGTGTCACTACTGCGTTTTCCCTTTGTGCTGCCTCTCTACCCTTCTGCGTCCTTACTTGAGGTCTAATTGCTGCTGAGACCCTCTGCTTGCTCTGCCTTGTAACTCTCCCTCTGAAATCAAATTCTAAATTCTGAAGAATCGACTTCCCTCGAGTTACCTCAAGCCTTCCTTTATAATCTTCTCATTGATAAATCAACGACCAATATTAGAAGTACAATCAATGGCTAAGATTAACTTGATCTTCGTTCTCTAAAAGATTCACACTTTGTTTTATTAATACCCATTAATTATTTTATTTCCCTAAGTTTAGACTTAGGTTAATAAAACATGAACTGAGTGGAATTTCCACAAACGGTTTCTGGGTTCTTTGGAATGTTGGTGTCCAAGCCTCCTCTCCAAATATGAGACTTAGATCGCTTTCTGATGCTACAAAAATCAACAATCCATGCCCAAAATGTCCATGATAAGTAAACAAAAGTACCCAACTACACAATGAAAAGCCATATCTTCGGGGTTGGAAGGCCCACCTTCAAACATACAATCATAACAGATGGAGGAGGGAGCATATGGATGGCTTAGGTGGCGGAGATAATGGCACATCGAGCTATCTGGTGGCTACAAGGGGTTGCTGACTGCCGGCTGAGGACCATCTAGGAGAAACATTTTCTCCTATGGATACTACCCACATGTGGTGGGTAACATTTTGCTCGAATTGGGACATGATATCTCAAAAGAGTGCCCAAACATACTCGAACGGGGAGGTGATGAGAACACGAACAATCTCTTGGGACTGCAGAGCTTTTACCTGCACATATCAAACTTTCAAAGCCTAGGCATATGTTGCAACATGTTTTTGTGGTGTTTTATGATCACCCATGCTTAATTTAGGCCATAAAATCAACAAGAAATAAAATTTACTCTAAATGCAACTAATCTATCATGATAATAGCATATGATGTTAATTCTAATCAGAAAATCAACATGCAATGCATCCTACCCCTAACATGCATATGATACAATGCAAGTGCTAAGTATAATCATAGATCTAATGCAACCGACATGTTAATTGGTCAACATGAGAACACATACCTCTATGATTATTCACACAAGGGATCCAAAAACACAAATGAGAATAAAACTGTAATATTCCTAATTAGCCATCAGTTAATTAGAATATTAGAGTTCTTACTTTTCTTTATTAGTTAAGTAAATAAGAGGGTGGAGGGGCCCATAAACCCAGTAGATGAATAAAATCCACTTCTATAGTGTGAATGTGGGTTAATTGAGTAGTGGAGTAGCATTATGGAGTAGTGGAGCAACTTAATAATGAAGAAAGAGTGGAGGAATAAATGCAAGATGATGGAGATAGTGGAGGAGCAATTGCAGAGATGATGGAGATAGTGGAGGAATAAATGCAAGACGATGGAGATAGTGGAGGAGTAATTGCATAGAGGATGGAGATAGTGGAGGATAGCGCAGTCTTTATGGAGGCTAGTGGCCACGTGCAGCGCAGTTATGAGGTGGGCTAGGGCTAGGGAAGGCTCACAACCCTAAAAGGAAGATGAGGGCAACAAAGGAAGGGGAGTTTGATTATTATTATTGTTTGGTATTTACAACTTTCTGCATGCTTCAACTGTTTAGCTAAGTTTGCTGTGTTGTTTAGCACACGGGTGTCTCCGAGCGAAGATCCCACCCTTATCCACGGGGGACTTCGAGTGCCTACTCTGGAAATGTTTCTTTGAGCAGCCATTCATCATCCAGCAATAGTGCGAGTGCCTACTCTGGAAATGTTTCTTTGAGCAGCCATTCATCATCCGGCAATAGTGCCACATTCAACCCCTCCCTTCAGCATTTCCAGCTACAGGAATTACACATTCCTGCACTAGGGTTTGAGAGGTGGAAGGTAGTTCTTAGTATTTCAGCTGGGAAACTTGTGGAGGGATCAACCCTTCACCTTGTGCATCCATTGCAGTCTTCCAAGAGCAACATTGTTACATTTGACATCAGGCCATCATTCTACTCCTCTATGCAGCAGTAGTTCCTGCAAGAATTATACATTCCAGCAGTGTAGTTTGAGAGGCGCAAGGAAGTTCCAAGCATCTCAGCTTGAAATCCTGTGAGGGATCAACCCCTCACTTGGTGAGATCATTTCCATCAGTTGTGAGCAGCATTGCATCATCTAGCAGCAGGCTACAACATCAACCCTCTTGACAGCGCAGTCACTTCCAGCAGTTGTGCAGTTCAACAGCCGCAACTTGAGAGGAGGAGCTAGAACTCAAGCTTTCAGCTTGGGAATCAGGAGAAGGGGGCCAACCCTTCATTCATTGAGCTGATTGGGTGCTTTTGTAGCAGTTAGATCATTAGTTCAACCCCATCTTAGCAGGTACCCAGCAGGAATGCGTAAGTCATCTAGTAGGGTTGCAGTTTGCAACCCAAAAAGGGCCGAAATTCCAAACTCAAAATCTGGCCAAACCATTTCTGGGTTTTTCAAGTAGAGTCCGTGGTTAAATCTCAGATCTTTCTGAGCACTCCAACAGCCTCTCGCACATGGATCTTCTTCCCAGCAGTAACAATTTTAGTCGCAGCGGCAGTAGCAGCAACAACATTTCTAGTGCTAGGATTTAGAGTTGTTCAACCATCTTTAGGTGGCTTGAGTGCATTCTTTTTGGAGCACTGTGTATATTCAATTGCTGTGATTATAATGATATTGCTCAGCTGTTTCTGCTCATATGTATGATGTCTTGATGTATTCCAGCATTTTCTAGTTCTACATGTTTTATTCTTATTTTACCATAGTTGGAATTATGCATATGTTCTATATTCTTGTCTTTTCCATTTTGAAATATTACAAAAACTATGAGGGATTATGGGGGTGGTGTTGGAAAATCCAACAAGGTGGCAGTTAATCGATTTTCCTCTTATTATGACATTATCTTGTGATGTTTTCATTATTATTATTAGATCTTTCGATTTATCTTTTCTTATCTTCAAGATTAATGCTAAACAACAAATAGAAGAGTACACAAGGTGTAGGCACACTGCCAGGGCAAAACCCCACTCTTTGGGGAAAACCCGGTCAAAATTCTTCCTTCAGTAGATTCAAGATGAGACGACCAAGACTCTTACAATCTAGACTAGTGACTTCCTCCATCAAGTCATCTTTGTTTTTCCTTCTTTCACTTTGATATCATATCAAGATCGATGTCACTATGTTTGCACCGAAATCATCATCACTGTAACGCTGAAACCTCATCATTTGTGAAGGCACCGAGATTTCCTCACTGATATATCCTCGAGCCCTCATCTCTGTGATGTCACCAAAACCTTTCCTTGACTATGGCAGCACCAAGTTTATTGCAATGTGATATCACTGACACTGTATGAGATAGTGGTACTGAGATACCACCGAGATTTCTTCTTCTGAGATTTATCTGAGAGCTTTTCCACTGTGATCATCCCTGTAATCTATCCGAACTCCCTTCCTGTAGCAATACTGAAACTCTTTTTCTGAAATCTTATCTGAACTTAGTTCTGCAATTTTGTCCGAGATTCTGGGGTGGAGAAATGCGAAGTCCTTGCACTGGTATATATAGTGGTTCGTCCATAGAAATGCGCGGACATGACTTATATGAAGAGTTGCGTCCATTATATTAGGGCGACATGAATATTTTGAGGAAAACCGACTTGTTGAGAATTTATTTGAGGCCGACTTGAAGACTTTGTTGGATAGGATGACTTGATGGAGGAGTCCAAACATTAAATTGACTTTGACTCAATTCTATAGCCTATAATGGAGGCTTGACCTATAACCATTGACCCAAGCATGAAACCCATTCTTTAACAAGTCAATTCAACAATAATAAAATTCTTTTCTTTTGACAAATATATTACATTTTTTTTTAATATATATTACAAATATAGTAAAATGAAGACCAAAGCTACTTATATTTTTCAACACTCTCTCTTAACTAGGGAGGTATTCATATTTACATATAATCAAAGAGGTACATGGAAGATCTCAAGCTATCTGTGAAGAAGTTTAGGCACCGCAATGTGATGGACTAGATTCTTGACCAGGGCAATCTATCCATTGGTCTCTCAACAATTTATGCATTGCAATGCCACAGACTAAATTCCTGACCAGGGCAATCTATCGAGGTGGGACTAAGATTGTCTCAAGCTTTCAACCACTCTGGTACCATCAGGCTTAATTGCTAACCATCAACCCAGGGAAATAGGTGTGTATCCGAGGTCAAAAATTCATGACAAACAACACCCTCCCAACTTTGGGACCTAGACATCAACACAAAAAGTCGACCATATGTCCGCCTAGGAAATGCTTCACTCGCAAAGCCTCAACACTCTTTGATCCAACGGATTATGGATGACCAATCTCTCCCAATCAAATTGACTGGTAACCAACATGCTATCAAATCCTTCGAGAGATTTACATGTACAAACACAACCCCAATCAATAATATACTTTCACATGTACATAAACAAATACAAATCTCCGTGGTCTTTTAGACAACTTGATGTTGCTTCTCAACTTTTTCATAGTAGGACTATCAACCGAATCTCTGACAAAAGATTCCTCCATCATACACTTTCTTTTGCTACTTTTCGTGTAGCAACATATCCTCCGAACTTCATTCTTCAATCAAAACCAAGCTATGCCTTCCCTCTCAACCTGGAAGCGTCTCTTTATCCAGACTCCCTCTTAATCTTAGGGAGATCTCTTCTATTTAGGCTTCCTCAAGGAGATTAGCTTCTTCTTTTCGTCATCGAAGAATGTTTTTTGGCTTCCAATCATTTCATCAGAGTTATCATCATCCTCATCATGCTTATCACATCAACGAGCATCCTCACCATATTGAAGATTGTGTACATGCACAACTTAGATAGCAAGTACAACCAAATCTATAGAAGCATGGAGTTAGCCATATTGGAAGCATTTCAACTTTATACATATCAAATACCCAAACTTAATTACAAACAAGAGACATATGCTCTTCAACATTTTGCTAGGGACTTTGTCATAAACCTTAGATTGCTTCATAACGACTTTCATTCTATCTAGGGTTTCAATGTTTCTTTCAAAGGTGTAACATACCCTACTACAACATATATCAAACCCCAAAAACAATTTAAATATAGATCTACAAGGTATCTAACAACTTTCAGAATTCATATGTTGGACTTTCCACTAGAGATTTATACAAATCCTAGATTTCATACAAGAGAATCAATCAAAGTCAATCACAACTTAGTCATGACCATCTTCCACTAGAGTTAGTTGCAAACCCTAGATTTTTAATCAAATATCAATCCTAACTGAAACTCAGATTTCATCAATCTTACACAAATCTCAAATCATCATAGTATCATACATCATAGATTTTTACTTCTACTAAGGTTTAACTCCAAAACCCTAGAATCCCATTTTCACAACCTTAACAATCATTATAAATAAATCTCAGATTTTTATATTACCGTTGAATATATCCTGAAACCGTTACCATTATATGTTGGATGTTATCTCCTAATCAATATCTTGTGTAATCGTAGGACTGCTATTATTGCATATTTGGGAATGTTCACTACCTTCCATAAGTTTAGTGTAGTTTTTTTCTCTTCTTTGTCACTTCCCCTTCCCACCTTTTTTATATAGATTATTGCTAGCTATTTCATACCATGTGAGTCATATGTTCAAACTTTGATGTAGGCGGAGCAACTCAACATGGAGGCTTTTGGAGAATTGTTCATAACAGGCTTCGATGGTCAGGTGAGATGGTTGGCAAATCCTTTTCTCTTCTAGTGAATGAAGTAGAATAAATGCCCTGCAGCATATATATATATATATATATATATATATATATATATATATATATATATATATCATGGGAGGCTTTTGTCTGTAACTCTCTAGTGAAGATCCTCATCCTATGAAAGCTAGGAAGGCCAGCATATGAGATTGTGCCATACGTTAACATATGATCTATTAATAAAATATTACAAGTTCCATACGTTGCTTTTGGATTTTATTTAAAAATCTTAAAAATTTGCCGAGTTGAATTATCATAGAAGAATTCATTGTTTAAATTTCTGAAGAATTCAACCTAAATGTTTGCAGAAAACAATTTTCTGAGTATCTTTCATAAGCGTGACTTTGTGTGCCTTTATATAACAATGTTCCATTGCATCATTAAATTTTGAGTATGTAGCCACATTGCTTCAAAATGGTCCAGGCTCCAAAGCTATTGAAATATATACATTGATCTGTATGTAATATGAATTGAACTACTATAGATACTTTCTATTACTGCGTTTGAAGTAATTTGATATGAGCTATTTGGAGTTATGGTTGGGAATAATCATAAAACAAATAATATAGCGTAGGACTAAACAAAATTGTAGAAGAGCTTGCCAAGTTGAATAAGCCTCTTTAAAACTGATGCATTCTCTTGAAATCCTCTTCTTTGCATAATCCATTGTAATCATAAGGAGAAGAGAAGGAAAGACAACTCTATTAACAAAGTCTCAGATATATATAATCATGAATCATACATTACTAGTATGTGCCTTTTGACTTTACCATGATTTCTAAGGAATTGATCTATTCACAAGTTCATTGGATTTATTTGTAGCTTGTTACCACTTGAAAATGCATGTCTTATTTTGCTTTTTCATCGCCTTTCTTCTCTTTCCAAACATAGTAGAAGATCATTGGAGTTCAATGGCAGTTATAGGTTATAGGGAGAGACCTGGAGGTCATGTGCCTTGTTCTATCTTGCCCAAAAACCTTTTATCATCCAAGGGAAGAACATAGGTGTAGAGGGGAATTATTGGCCTGATGGAGGCTCTTTCAAAGACATATTTTGTGATGAGGTTCCATTTGGACACATTTGACACGTACTTCGAGTCATGCCTACATGGCTTAGCTTACCATTTGTTGCATCATTGGTGGAGTTTCCTACTCATTGCTTGAATTTGGGGATTGAGACCACATGGATGAATGATGTGGGCTAGAAGGGAGACCTTGAAAATGAATGCCTTGTTACAACTCAATCTAGGAAGGGCCCTAGGAGGGGTTCCTAAGGGACAACTACTAGACCAAATGGCAACAACGGAACAAGGACCCACTATCACCTCAGTTGATGTCCCCTGCTCTTTAGGGAATTTAATCGATTGGGGTCTTGGTATGGAGGAAATCACTCTAATGTTAGGATCAATGGCAAGGTATAACATGATTTCCCAGGCCCATTCAAAGGAGAGGTTTAATTAATGGTTCAAATGCCTAACAAAAAGCGTAAAGGATCCCCAAGAAAGACCTATGAAGGATGACCTTGGGCTTAGGAATATTCAAAAGTGATGAAGGCCTAAGATCAAAACTTCCAAAATCCCTCGCTTGTGATTGATGTGTTTATCCTAGGGTTCAACGTGAGGAAAGGATGGCTCATTCAATGGAAACATTCAATTAAAGTGTGAGCTTTGGGAGAAGTTAGTCCCGTGGGATTAAAGCACCTTACTACAGTAAGAGAAATCCATTCACATGCCCATAAGCATCCCTTTTGGGGAAATGTGATTGCAAAACTTGGCTCACGAGTTAAAGTATCCAAAATATTTAGTATACAAAGATATCCATTACAAACAATATATATAAATGCATGAGTAAATGATTAGGATTTAGGAACTTCGCTCTTCAAGGAGGCCTAAAGAAGCAACTACACTCTTTGTAGATGCAACTTCACAACAAATTTAGACTTTTATACTTCGATATGAAATAGTTGATGGAGTTTCAAGGTAAAAGGTGGACAATGGTACAACCTACCCATAGGAAAATTTGTTCTTCTTTCCAAGATGAATAACATATGCAACGAGCCAAGATTACTAGTGTTTCATAAATTCACATTAATTTTTAGGGCACAAGTAAAATCATGACATAGCATTCCATATATTAGACATGAAACATTATGAAATTCGCATGAAAATAACACTTACATGACCAAAATAGTATATCCATCCATAACTAGCCAAATGAAAGCTCCAAGAGAGAGCGAAAATATTCCACATCAAAATGCATTTAATCATCCAAATCATTCCACAAATTGCAGGTCTGAAATCTTTAGAAAGATATATAGAAAATCCATGTGATGATGCATGAGAGATCAAATGATCCTCTCTTATATTTATATGATCCTTCAAGGGATTCGAACGGCCTAATTATGCCTAATAATGCCCCTATAATAAAAAGAATGTGCAAAATTACATGGTGCTGAATGGTGCTGAATGTGAGCAATGAATGGTGCTGAAGGATCCCATGGCATGGCTATTTTCTCTCTTCTATTGTAATATTCCTAACGGAAATATACAATGATAGACAAAGAAAACATAGCAAAAATACACATAAAATTTGCACACAAATCAGACACCCAATATAGAAACAAAAACTGAGTTGTTTTAAGCCATTTTATTATAAAATCATGGGGTTATAATCTGATGTTTGAAAAGTGTGCACCTAGGCTTGCTAAAGGCAAGGTAGCAAAGCCCAAGTGATGAAGGCAAGGAACCCAAATGCTATTGGCTGATCTATCTCTGGCTCAACACTGAACTCGCTAGAAACTGAGCTGCTGGCTACAAGAAATGGCTGCTAAGGCCTCCTCCGATGCTCAGAAAATTTCTAGAAATTAACCCCAAGTTCTACTCCAATACCCCACAAAAACCCACGAAGGAATTGGCCAAATGTTGACCTTGGAATTTCGACGCAATTTCCACTATGCTCCTCCAGCTGCGGGTTGAGTTGGGACCCCTATTCGACCCCTCAATTCTGCCCAAAAAATTATGCCAAATTAATCTTGGCCTCTCCTCCATAAACCCAAAAAAAACCACAAAGGAATTAGCCAATTGTTGACCTTGAAAATTCGGCTCCATTTTCCCTCAATGGTTCTACTGCTGGGTTATTCAACCGAACAGTCAATCCTGCTGCAAAGAGCCCCAAAAATGGTTGCAATCTCCCTCAAAACACTTCCCCGGGCTCCTCCACAAGTTTCAGGCCCAAACTCCCTTATCTCCTCAACAACCGAGTGTGGCTCCTCCAAGGACTACGTAGTCACTGCGCGGCTACTGCTGAACCTCTCCACAAACTCGAGTTCCTTGTTGCTGGTACGAAATGGAATTGGTAGAACTTGCTCCTCGGGCTAGCACTTGAAGTCCACCGAAGCAAGGGTTGAGGTTTCCTCTCGGAAACACTCGTGTGGTGAACAACACTTGCAGACTTGGCTTCAGCTCAAGCGTGCTATGTCAAAGACAATTTTGCAAATGATCATGAATGAGCCAAATGACTGCCTCTTGTTATTTTTGTCAAAAAGCCTCCAAAATGCCCATGTGGGTGCAACTCGACTTCCCCCCACCAACTGCGCTCCAATGAGAGTGTATTTCCTCATGTGGGCCATAATTCTAAGGCCATAATATTTCCCTCCATCTCTAATGTCCGAGCTTGCTTAAAGTCAAAAGTAGATGTGGGGCCTCTAAACCCACATTCCCCAAGTGCAAACATGAATTAAGACAAAAGTTACCAAAATTGATATTTCACTTAGCAATAATGCTAAGTGGGAATATAAAAGTCCTCCCCGCCAAAACATTGCTTGTCGTGAAGCAACAGCCAAACAAGTGCTTTCTCCATGCTAACCCAACTACCACTGCTAGCAATACCGGGGTCCCAATTATGACGCTAAGCCACTCCCGATCCCTATGCTAACCTGTCATAAAGGAGTCCCCCAATAGTAGGGACCTAAGTCATCCTGCTCAATGTGAAGCCCCCCTTGCTCCAATGTAGAGACCCAAGGTGTAGTGGTGTGAGGGTCCTTCCACCTCCTGTCAGTAAGAAGAGCATCCCAGTGTTGCCAAACCCCTGTCGACTCCACAGAAAGTTGTCTTGCCAGAAAATCGATCTTGGGTACCTCAAGAGGAACTCCTAAAGATACAACCCAAGTCCCACAAAATAGATCGGTCGTCCTGGCGTGCCAATCACGGCCACCTCCTGCCAGTCGTGTAGCCGCCCAACTGAGGTGTTATCCTGTCTCAACTGGTCTCTGGGAAGTGGAGTCCCAACTATCGAACAAAGTCCCAATGGAAGATCTGGGTGACCTCCCCCTGTGGGAACCCACTCTCCCCAATCCGTAACCCAATTGCTCAGCCTTGTAGCTCCCGGGTCCCAAACTAATCTCAAAGTGAGTCCACCAAGTGGATGCTGCCCGACCTGGTCATAACTGCGACCCACTCGTGCTCCTGCAGAGTCATCCACTTCGATAAGCCTCTGTTACACACCCAATAAGGGGAATCTCCACCGCTCGCAGGCCTATCCTATCGGGGCACCTTGCCAAAGCTACCATCTATCAATGCACACCTAGTCTCTTGTTGAAACAATAGCGAGAAGGGCCTTCCTCGCCCCGTAGTGTTCATCCTGATGGTCTCCGACTTGTCATCCACAAAGGAGGATGCAATCCTGTCTCTGTCATCCCCATGATCTCCCCAAAACAAAGTAGTCCTCTAACCTAATGAATCCTTGGATCCCACAGCCAGATGGGAGACCCATCGCTCCCAATTCCTACTGCTTGCCACTGAGCAGTGGCAATGACTGCCAAAACCCACACGTGCCAGTCGTCCTGCCATACTAGCACAGTGCCCTAATTCATCAATGAATCTCCATGGGCCAAACTACTCTCCATGCAACTGAAGCCCGATGGAAGACTTGTATGACCTTCCCTTGTAGAAACTAGTACATCCCTGAATGTGGTTGAATTGCCAAGCCTCGAGAGGTCGAGATCCCTTGCTGATCGTAAAAGGAAACTGCCATGCTGATGCTGAGGCTCTCTAGTCATAACCGACTGTGCAATATACTCATACTGGGTCCTCCCCTCCTGTATCTCTCGACCACCATATAGACAATGACCAAAGCTATGCCCAACATGCGGGAACAACTCAACACTGCCCAAGTCTCCCACTCCATGGCTAGACTGGATCCTAAGCAAAAACAGGGAATACTTGCCTCACCATGTGGAGAAAGCCTCCGTGATCTCCCATGTGTTGACCCAAGAGTGGGCTAGATCTCTCTCTGTTAGGGTCCTGGTCATCTCGAAGTGGAGTGATTGACTCGTCAACTGAAACCCTAGCTCCCCAGTTTGCGGTGACATAACTTTGACAACGACTGTGATCCATCTGTGCTTCATCTCTGATCCCTGCGGGTATAGGCTCCTGTTAAGTTTAGAACATGTTCTATGCCATTTCAGATTAGGGCACAAAATACTGAAGCAGATAGAACATAGCAATAGATCGATAGAAGAGAAGCCAAAACAGAGATAATGAATGGTGGCGTTACAACGATCAGCAGGATGCTTCTACCAACAAGGTCTCCAATAGGTCATTCAGCCAAGCGTGTCACACATAACCCCAGTACAACCCAAACAAAGGAACACTCCACAAATACGCAGCACCAAGAACGCAGCTCCAACGCCATCAAGAGAGAAGAAAATCCTCCACACATTGTGTGTATAATGAACTCCAAGTCTCTCCATTATATAGACATCTTTGGGGGTGTGTGACACGCTCTTTAAGACATTTAAGTCTATATTATATTCCAGGCCGACCTAGCACATAAGTGGAATAAATTCAAACTACATGTTCTGCTCATCCGATCGAGACGATCTTTAGATCAATCTTACACCTCTCCGAAAGAGGAATCCAATAAAAATATTGGGATCGTCATCTGAGCAGCACAACCCGGAGTTTGGACCTAGTCCAAATTTAACACTCCTCAGCTATGGAGAACTCCGTCCACTAGTGCAATCCAAACATTGTGTGTCATCCTGCCGTAACTTGCTTTGCTGGCCTCTTTATTTCAGAACAGAAGTGGGTCAGTCACAAAGACATCATACCCGGCTGACAGATTCAACCCAGAGGTCCAAAACCTCTATAGGACTCACATAGAGTCTCATACCAACCCGAAGTTGGTTTACCTAACCCGAAGTCAGTTGGAGGTCAAAAACCTCACTAGGACTCAAGAGAGCCATATACTAACCCGAAGTTAGTTTCACCGACCCGAAGTCAGTTGGAGGTCCAAAACCTCGCTAAACTTGATCCCAGATCAAGTTGTTGTTGGACACGTGCCATCCTAAACATAGAGAGTACGACAATCTCTGATGCGTCCATCAGTCTTGCTATGGTCTCTATTCACATTTCCCACCTCATTGGCCAAATGAGAGGTACTTCCCATGAGTCCGAAACTCCATGGGTAGGATGCATACGGGGCATAGATCAAAGAGAGGTAAACCATCTCAATATCATCACGGTGGGGCGGAAGCACACCAACTAGGTTCGGCAAGCCTAGACCTGTGGTTGCTTATAGCACCAAAGTTATCCCCAAAACCCCCTTGGAGCTCCCAGAGCTCATCGTCCAACGAGACCCTCCAAATAGGGTCGTTCCATGTTTCCAAGATTCTCACGGAAGGTTAGGAACATGACCTTCCCCAAGGGCATTGTGAGAATGTCTGTGACCTGCTCATCAATTCTTGTATGATTGAGCCTTATGGCGCGTCGCTGTACCATATCCCAGATAAAGTGGTACCAGCCATCAACATGCTTGGATCAATTGTGGAACCCGAGATTCTATGACAAATGAATCCCCCTCTGTTATCACAAAGGATAACGGTGGCATCTAGCACATGCTCGAACAGCTCACTGAAGAGCTTTTGCAACCAAGTGACTTCACAACGGGTCATACATGCTGCAATGGATTCAACCTCAGCGGGGCTCAAGGCTACCGACTTCCTTTTTCTGCCCAAAGCATATCTATTTGTGAAGTAGCATCCAAATGTGATCCTACGATCCACCACACTGAAAGCCCAATCGACATCAGTATGTCCAAGGAGTGTGATGCTCCCAACAGTGTATCTCAGCCCATGGTCTATCGTGCCACATAGATATCTCAAGAGTTTCTTGGCCAACTCAGTGAATGTTATGATCAACCATGTGTTGACTCAAGGTGTTCACTGCACAACAAACGTCCGGACGGGTGTTCACTAAGAACACCAGAGCCTCTACGAGTTGACAATACTCAGTAGGATCTGCTAACACGGGCCCAGCAGCGCTGCCACTCAACTTATTAAAGTTGAGTTCCATCAGTGTCGACACGGACTTACAGTCCACCATACCAGAAACTTCATAATGTTTTTCCTTGAGAAAGGAAAATCTCGCTAGGTCTCTGCTAGACCTCCAGGCCTAGGAAGTAGTGCATCAGTCCTAGGTCCTTCATCTCGAACTCAGCAGCGAGCTCCCTCTTGCACTGATGAATGAGAGGGTCAGAACCTGACAGGAAGAGGTCGTCCACATACAACACCAAAATGAGAGGCTTTTCTCTATCAACCTTGAAGTAAACGTTCGGATCAACATTACTACGAGTGAAGCCCGACTTCATCGGGTAGCTATCTATCCTCTTGTACTAAGCTCTGGGTGCTTGCTTTAGCCCATAGGGGGCTTTCTTCAACCTGCAGACATGGGTGTCCCGATCCTGGACTTTGATCCCCAGAGGTTGTTCTACATACACCTCTTCCTTTATCGCACCATGCCAAAAAAAGCAGTCTTTACATCCATCTGATGAAGATTTCGTCCTTGCGTAGCAGCAAGGGAAATAATAGATTATAGGTGCAATCATAATCAGTGCCTTCCTAGAGAAGTCTCAGGAAACACAATTTCCCATCAGATCCATGCTTGATCTTATATTGAGGTGACAACAACTTTGTTCTGTGGTCTAGGAACCATATCCCAGACATCATCCTAGCATCCTTCCAGGATTGATGCTTTACAACTTCTTCAAATGATCCAGGCTCATACTGTACCCATGGCAGCT
The DNA here is from genome assembly GCA_034641835.2 of Pinus albicaulis. Taxonomy (NCBI): domain Eukaryota; kingdom Viridiplantae; phylum Streptophyta; class Pinopsida; order Pinales; family Pinaceae; genus Pinus; species Pinus albicaulis. The sequence continues at coordinate 1,257,851,201 of CM076575.1, read as the reverse complement.
AGATACCCCTGGTATTTATATGGCTTCTTGGTTTTCTTTCGGAATTTCCCCCTTTGAAGCCATATATATTTGAGCCACGAGGATCTTCTTTCGTCCAACAATGATATTAACTCAGGAGCATATACAGTTGTATTCGCCCTCTTAATTCCAGCTTCTTTTGAGAGAGAAGACATCTATTTTAAATGAGGGCATCCCAGACACCAACTTGGAAAGGGGTCTTCTTCTCCCACAGTCAAAGCCATCTAAACAGGGTTTGTTGATCAGGGTTCAAGACGCCAACAACATGATTGAAGGCTGCAAAAAATTCTCAGTTCACACTTCAAGTTTATCATTATGTTGTAATGTAAGACCGATACTGTCACCAGCTTACTGCTAATATGAATTTCGTAAGCATGGGTTACTGTCTATGTCACTGTCATAATGACAGTGACATAGAATGACAGATTTCGCTCCTCAAGTTTGTGGCTACAGAACCGTCATCACTGTCATATTGCTGATTACGATGTGACCATAATTTTATCGTATCCATCACCATCTTCTTCATCATGGTCATACTGCCATATAGTATAGAAGATTTCAAATTTCATGGTCGTGCATATTCTACCATATGTCACTGTCGAACAGGGATACTATATCATGATTCCTCCTCTCATGATCCTGCACTGCTTCTTATTGTCCATTTGTCATTCTTTTGGTCATTTTTAGAAGACTGCCCCTAAGGCTATCAAAATTGGCCTAGCTCTATGACATATCAACTTCTCTTGTCACTCCCCCTAGGGCTTACAGATTTGACCATTTTGAATATAATCTGACCATTTGTAAATTTTTGAAGATGTTCTATGCTTGATGCAACTTTACTTTTATCCCCAATGTTAGTTAGCAATCACATAAACAAGAAAGTAAAGTGCTGATAGAACTTACCAGTAGATCGACAGAAGACAAGCCAAAAAAATATAAGTGTGTTGGTGCATTAAGGCGGTCAACGGGATGCTTCAACCAGCAAAGTCTCAATACGATCAGCCAACCAGAAGTGTCACACACACAGCCCTTAAAGACAACTCATCAAAAATCAACATAATTCAACAAAAGAATCCCACATCCAGATTTCTGGCATCATCCAGATTTATGGCATCATCCACATTACGGCATCCAAATTTACGGCATCCATTTCTGGCATCATCTAGATTTACGACATCATCTAGATTTACGGCATCCATTTCCAGCATCATCCAGATTTATAGCATCATCCATATTTACGGTATCCAGATTTACGACATGATCCATATTTATGGCATCCATTTCTAGATCATGAGGATGTGTGTGATGAGATGATTGAAATGTCCTCCAACATTGACTCTATTTATATCAATCACTGAGGGTGTGTGACACATTTGCTAGGGGTGTAAAACCTTAAGGCCGACCTGCACATATTTTGAAAGTATTAAAAATAAATTCAAAATAAATGTTCTGCTCATCGGATCAAGATGATCTTTAGATCGATCTTGCACCTCTACGAAAGAGGAACCCAATAAAAATATTGGTGTCTTCACCTGAGCATCACAACATGGAGTTTGGACCTAGCTGTCCAATTTTAACACCGTTGCACCCTCTAACGATCCTTCCAATTCCATAAAAAAAACTGCTTCTAAGGGCTTCTAGATCTCAGATCTGCAATTTGTCTCCTAAATTGCACAAATCTAGGGACCAATCGTACAGATGTTCCAAGCATTGAATTTACGCTTCTACATGTCAGTCCATACCTTATATGAGGCCTTTCTGTTACACAGATCTAGCATGGTTATAAGTGCACATCAATCACTGTTGTTTATCGCCTATGAACATGCACACCTGCCCTCTTGGCTCTTCTAATCACAGTGCACAACAATTTTGCTGATTATGATCAATAATTTGCAGGCCATGATGGATACAAGTAGCCAAGGAATCAATGCAGAGGTGACAATTCTATCAAGCTAATCAGAAGACTGAATATGATAGTTATTTTGCAAGAACTGTCCAAAAAAAATGCTTAGTAATTTAGAGCCCTGGTTGAGTTTCCTTCCTGTCATGGAGAAGATACATGTGGATTTTAAATGACATAGTGTCTCATCTTTTCCGAGGTTTTGAGGTGACAGTTCATTATACTGCTGCAATCCAAGCTCTTTGAATTTTCCCCAGCCAACACTTCTTCAATAAGTCCGAGATTCCCTGAATTTTGTATACTGCTGTAGATGACGGTTAGGGCATTTTGCAAGCTGCACAGCCTCCTTCTAGCTGCGGCTTGCGCAAGACAAGGTGCCTTGCTGTTGTATGTGACAGTCTTTAAAAACTTTACGCTGGTTTGTTCATGGGCAGAGATTTGGTCACAGGTTAGATGCAACCTTCTCTCTTTACATCCACGGTGGTCTTGATGTGTGAGGAGGCACCTATATTTCCATGATAGGGTTGTTTTGAGTCTTGACCCTCAAAATGCCAACTACAGTTCTGCAGCTTAGACATTTCAAGTAGGTTTCTTTGACGATTTTCTTGCCCAGAACACAAGCTGTCAAAGCTTTAGCTACCTCTGCGTCTTATGCAGAACATAAAACAAACTTCAAACTTACCTCTGAGGCAGACGTCAAACTGCTATTGGTTAGGGCACATATAGCCTTCAATCAACCATCAAATTTGTTGTGGTCTAGACTGGAAGAAGTGCTGTCTTCTTTGACTGTTGTCCTGGGCAGACAGTCTCTAAACAGATCACGCTAGTTTGATACAGCGGCTACCTAACAGCCCTTAAAACAGCCTAGCAAACCTTAGATCTGGCCCATAGTTGCTCCCCTTTGCTGCAGCTGCCCTTTAATGTGAGGCTGCCCCTCCATGCTGTTAAAACAACCTCTTATGAGGGCTATTTATTTATTAGACAACCCTTAAAACAATCCCTTTTGCTGCTGTCTTCTTCCAAGGGACCTCGACCTTCCTTATTCTCAGCGGCAAGCATTAGAGAGGCTTCAGAGGCCTGCGGCATTCATAAATTGCTGTGGTTTAGGAAAGGAGAGATGGTCACATTGTAGGCTGAAGTTCTGGGCACTTTGCAGCCCCAAACACTCCCATGCTGCCTCTGCTTTAGGTTGATAAGGCCTGTGGCATATCACAGCAATATGTTGTTACTTCCAACCAACCTAAAACAACCCTGCACATGTGTTTGACTCTTGTTGTTTGTGACCCCTGGTTAGGGCAAGTTCATGCTGCAACTAACCCTTACACAGTCACCTAACAACCTCGTTCTAGCTTGTGTCTTAGGCAAGGAAGGCTCCTCTTTATGCAAGATGCTGTTCTGGGCATGTTACAGCCTAAGAACTCTTCACGCTGCCCTGAATTTGGAGACTAGGTATGCGGCCTACCTCAGCAGGCTTCCTCACTCTAGTTTTAGCCTTCAAACTACCCACATGACAGCTATTCACATGTCTGCTCCTCGGCCAATTAGCCCAACAAACTGGCCCTTAAGACAACCGTAACCGGATCTGTCTTAGCCCACAATCATGCCTTAACAATACGCTGTAACCTACAGCTCCTTCCACGCTATCTAGGGCAGACTCCCTCACGCTGTTCCAAGCTTCCTTGTTCAGCTGGATGAGATGCACTTGATGGATCAATAGATCGGAGATTGCTTTTCAACCAAATTGTGCATTGTCTTCCTCGTAGAGCTCTGATACCATGTTAAGTTTAGAACATGTTCTATGCCATTTCAGATTAGGGCACAAAATACTGAAGCAGATAGAACATAGCAATAGATCGATAGAAGACAAGCCAAAATACAACCCAAACAAAGGAACACTCCACAAATACACAACACCAAGAACGCAGCTCCAACGCCATCAAGAGAGAAGAATATCCTCCACATATTGTGTGTGTAATGAACCCCAAGTCTCTCCATTATATAGGCATCTTTGGGGGTGTGTGACACGCTCTTTAAGACATTTAAGTGTATATTATATTCCAGGCCGACCTAGCACATAAGTGGAATAAATTCAAAGTACATGTTCTGCTCATCCAATTGAGATGATCTATAGATCAATCTTACACCTCTCCGAAAGAGGAATCCAATAAAAATATTGGGATCGTCATCTGAGTAGCACAACTCGGAGTTTGGACCTAGTTGTCCAAATTTAACAACTCCATATATCTAGGGACAATCTGGTGTACACCCCATGGCCTTGCTCCTGCTTGGTCACACGATGAACCCTACCATCCCGTCTCCGGATGGTGTACCCAAAAGCTATGAGAAGCCTACGTGCCCTCCTATAGTACAAATCTAACATCCCTTGCGCCGCGTGCCCTTGCAATACTTCAGACTGCCCTATCGAAGGTGTGTCATACAGATCCCCCATAACGGTGCCCTCAAGGGGGGACTCGGGGGAAAAGCATATGCTACCTTCGCAATATACCATGTCATCCCTACGCCTCCACGTGCCAACACTCACATAATCTGTCTGCCCCAATGGGAAAACTCCTCTCCTCTCCATGATACTCTGGGTCACACCCATCTACCTCAGGAAAGTATCTTGTGCCCTACTGCTCGTGATGGGAGCATCAAGGGACAACAACCCGCTCCCCTGTGACTGTATGCAAGTCCCTATGGATATACTCAAGAATCGCTCATCGCTGCTTATCTCTATACACCACAGAATGCCATGGCCCCAGGCTGAGTCAGTGTGTTGTAACTTGCATCTTGTCAGGGTCGCCATCTCTACTACCAGACCTCCATAACCTCGAACGGGTGGGCCTCCCCTCTTGATCCTCTCATAGAGGTCTAACAGACAAACCTCTCTACGTGCCAATGGCGGTGTCGCTAAGGTGTCGCTGCATGGTGTCCATTGCACCCCACATATCTGTAGGAAAGCCTCATCCTTGTACAATGCTGTATATGGTGGCCTGCCGATGCCACCTCCTTTGATCAACCCCTGCAAGAGTATGTTGATCATCCTGCAATTCCATGCCCGATCCACATGCCAGGACAACTCACGGAGTCCACCTACTCCCCGTCGATCCCGCTATTCACTAGTGTTGCTTGGAACTTTGATAGAAAATTGTGGGTGTTTGTTCCCTCAATCCCCGTATCCAGTGAAAAACTACTACCATCGCCAACCGACTCCATGATGTGATGGGGAATCCCACCTGGGTCCCAAAAATTGTTTGGCGCTCTAGCCCCTCGGATAACCCACGACCCCTGTCGAACTGTTAATTTTAGATAACAATGGTATGTTCTATGCTTTAGATCAATTTACTTCAATCTTTTCTTATTAGCCCAATATCAATTTCCAGATTAGCAATCACATTAACATTGACAGTAAATGCTGATAGAACATAAACAATAAGCAGAAGACGAGCCAAGACAAGAGGACACAATATTTGGCAGATGCCGGGGAAAGACCCCAATGTGGGGAAAACCCTTTGATCAAATCTTCTTATTATTCTTCTAATGTTCAGTAGAGAGAGAGAGAGCAATATACAAAATAAACTTGCCCAATAGTCTAGTCAAACGGAAGTTAGCAGGATGCCCTAACTAGATAGTCAATGCTGGTCAAACTAACAAGAAAACTCCTCCAAATCAGCTCGGTCAAACCTAGTCAATGCGGCCTCCAAAGGCAGTCCAAATCAGCCAAAAATAGATCCGAAAATCACAGTCAAACTTGGTCAACAAAAAATCAACGCTGCGGTCAACGTGCTCATAATTTCTTGATTTTTGTGCTAGAAGATGCAGCCTAGAGAGATCGAACTTTTTTCCTGAAAAACACATCAAAAGGAGTAAGGTTGACCCTCAGTCAACGCTCTGTAATTCAGCCCAAAAACAGATCCGAAAATTTCAGAATTTTCCCTCGGCCTTTCATATTTATACACTTTGTTGAGAGTGGAGACACATCCATTGGGGCTTATGAGCCTACATTAGACTTTTGGCCGACCTTGACAATTTGCACATGTGTGAGATTAAATTCAAAATCTCACTCGTGATCATCCAAACAAGATGATCTATAGATCAATCTTGTACCTCTCGGAAAGAGGAATCCAACAAAAATATCATCTCCATCATATGAGCTTTCCAAGGTGGGATTTGGCCCTAGTTTCCAATTTTAACACTCCCTCTCAACTAGGGAGAAATCCACCTTCTAGTCCATCTGTCAACCTATACCATCCTGTCATCCTTGCACTGGACTTCTCTGCTCTGCTAAACTATGAAGAAATAATGAAGAAGAATTTGATCGAGAGTGAGTCACAAGACCTTGTGAAAATTCCTAGATCTGACAATATTAAGAATCCTACTGCAACAACTGAGTGTACTTCTCCTATTATGTAAATTACTTTTACAGAATTAATTCAGATCTGAATTATTGAAGTAACTACTGAAGCAGCCTACATCGAATAAAATATGATTTCGAAACAAGGAAACTGAGCAAGAAATCAATCACACATATGACACAATTATTTTTGGCCACAAGTCCCCGGAAAAACCCAATGTGGGAAAACCGGTGCAACACATTTGAGGGTTTGTATTATTAAGCAGTAGCAAATCCTGAATACATCTCTAAATACCTCAAGGGTTATTTAGCTATAGAGAGAAATACTGGCAGAAAGAAATTGTTAGTTTTACCTCACACAATCACTGGAAAATCCGGCTGATCCGATCACTAGAAAAGCTGCCTCTGGAGGTCTTTGCGCAGCCTTTGCTCACCTACTCTAGGCACTGCATCACCCTGGCTGTGGATCGATTTGATTCCCGAAATCACAGATCTCAGCCTCTCGGTCTCACACCTCAGCTTCCGGCTTCTGGATCTGATCCCACAGCTGAATCTCAGAAACCCTCTGAACCTCTACATAGCCCTGACTGGCTCTGCGCTGGCTTTGTGTCAGCTTGACTGGCTCTGCGTAGGGTCTGCTGGACATCTTCCTGCTACTCTCTGCTGATGATTCTCCAGCTAAAAAAATCTCTCTCCGGAAGCTACTCTGCCCCTCACTGCACTGAATCATTTAGATTTGATCTTTGTCTGAGCACTGCTCCGTCAAAAGAATTCGACCTCAAGATTCACTCCGTGTGTCTTTCCAAATGATCCTCAAGCCTTCCTTTATATTCTTCTCGATGAGAAATCAATGACCGAGATTAGATCTCTAATCAACGGCTAAGATTATAACATGACTTGATCTTTGCTTTTTAGATCGTTCTCACTCTGTTTTATTAATGTCCTTTAATTATTTAATTTCCCTAAGTTTAGATTTAGGGTCTCCATTAAAATAATTAATTATTTTAATGAAACATTAACCAAGTGGAATTTTCACAAACGGTTTCTTGGTTCTTTGGAATACGAGTGTCTAAGCCTCTCCACAAAATTTGGGGCTTACAGCACTTTTCGATGCTACAAAAATCAACACTCCCTCTTAGCGAGGAAGGTGCTCTAACAATACGCCTACGACATACTGCTCTGTCACTGAAGCATCCTTTGCGCTGCTAATGTCCATCAACCATTGCATTGCTGCTGCCACTGTACTGCTGCTCATGACACTTCCACTGCCACTGCTACATCCGTACTACAACTCCCTCTCAAGTGTTGCTAACACTGCCACTGCTAACATTGCATCTGCACTGCAACTCAACTGCTCAGAGAAACAACTGAACTCACCCAGAACTGAACAAGTGTTCAACGGATGCACCTCGGTGCTGAAGACTCTGACTACTAGTAACTACTGCGCTGTCCTTTTGATGCACTGCACTGTTGCTGCTCTCATTGCGTTGCTACTACTACGCTGCTGCTTCTTTGCTTTGCACTGCTACCCATTGCACTTTCGTCTCCATCACTCCTCGACTCTCACTGAAACTCCTCCATCCCGTTGCTATTGATATGGGCTCCCGTAGCAAGGTAATGAGGTGGGCTCCTCAAGGATCCTGCCCAACTGAAGTTCAAAGTGAACTACAACTCTATGTCACCCCACTTCTTACCAGGAGAAGCATGGGCACTCATAGCAAACTCATCTTGCTCGATCTTTGCGGCTGCAACTGTCGGATCATGCTTCTCATCCTTGTCCTTTTTCTTCAAAGGACATTGTGATGCAAAGTGTCCCATCTCATCACATCTGAAGCATTTCACCTTCGAGACATATCTCTTTTTTCTTTGTTGTCCTTGCTGCCCTTTCGACGCGAGGGCTGCATTCTCCTCCTCCTCCGGAGCCTTAGATCCGCTCCTGCTGCTGCAGTTAAGCTTGCACTTGACTAGATCTCTACTTAGCTCTTCCTCTTGAAGTGCTGACCACATTTGTTCCCAACTAGGAAGCGTAGCCCTGCCCAGAATGCTTTGGACAAAAACCTGCCACTCCTCCGTCATTGCGTTAAGGGCCAGCCTCACCATAGTTGTTGAAGCACCGGAGGAGGCCCTAGCAGCCATTTCTTGTAGCCAGCAGCTCAGTTTCTAGGGAGTTCAGTGTTGAGCCAGAGATAGATCAGCCAACAGCATTTGGGGACCATGCCTTCATCACTTGGACTTTGCTAACTTGCCTTTAGCAAGCCTAGGTGTTTCACATCGAATGTTCTGATACCATGTGAAAATTCCTAGATCTAACAATCTTAGGAATCCTACTGCAACAACTGAGTGTGCTTCTCCTATTATGTAAATTAATTTTACAAAATTAATTCAGATATGAATTATTAAAGTAACTACTAAAGCAACCTACACTGAATAAAATATGATTCCGAAACAAGGAAACTGAGAAAGAAATCAATCACACATAGGACACAATTATTTTTGGACACAAGTCCTCGGAAAAACCCAATGTGGGAAAACTGGTGCAACAGATCTGAGGGTTTGTATCATTAAGCAGTAGGAAATCCTAAATACATCTCTAAATACCTCAAGGGTTATTCAGTTACAAAGAGAAATATTGGCAGAAAGAAATTGAGTTTTACCTTACACAATCACTAGAAAATCTGGCTGATCTGATCACTGGAAAAGTTGCCTTTGGAGGTCTCTGCGCAATGAATGCGTAGGCATTGCGTCACCTCCTCTAGGCACTTCGTCACCTCAGCTGTGGATCGATTTGACTCGCGGAATCACGGATCTCAACCTCCCAGTCTCACACCCCGACTTTCGGCTTCTGGATCTGATCCGACAGTTGAATCTCGGAAACCCTTTGAACCTCTGTGCAACCTCTGCGTCAGCCTAACTGGCTGTGTGATGGCTTTGCTGGATGTCTACCTGCCTCTCTCTGTTGATGATTCTCCGACTGAGAAAATATCTTTCTGGATGCTACTCTGCCCCTCACTGCACTGAATCAGTTAGACCTGATCTTCATCCGAGCACTGCTCTGTCAGAAGAATTCGATCTGAAGATTCACTCTGTGTGTCTTTCCAAATGACCCTCAAGCCTTCCTTTATAGTATTCTCGTTGAGAAATCAACGACCGAGATTAGATCTCTAATCAACGGCTAAGATTATGACATGACTTGATTTTCGCTTTCTAGATCATTCTCACTCTGTTTTATTAATGTTCTTTAATTATTTAATTTCCCTACGTTTAGACTTAGGGTCTCCATTAAAATAATTAATTATTTTAATAAAACATTAATCGAGTGGAATTTTTACAAACGGTTTCTGGGTTCTTTGGAATATGAGTGTCTAAGCCTCTCCACAAAATTTGGGGCTTAGAGCGCTTTCCGATGCGACAAAAATCAACAGACCTCACCACCACTCTCCACTGACCCAAAGTTACTCTAGAGGTAAAAACCTGGACTAGTCTTGACCCTAGATCAAGTTGTTGAACACAATGCATCCTAGCATAGAGAGTACGATAGTACACGATGCGTCCATCAGTACAACTATAGTCTCTATCCTCATTTCCAAACTCATTAGCCAGATGAGAGGTACTTCCCATGAGTCTCGGACTACATGGGTAGGATGTATGCTAGGGCATCAAAAAGAGAGGGTGAACCTGCTCATATATCAACCAACAATGGGGGTATCACAGGGGAAGGCGAACCATTCACCTTGTACACAACACACCACTAGGGGTGGGTGAACCTCACCCTATGGTTGCTCATAGCTCCAAGAAGTACCCCCAAGCCCCTAAAGCTCCCAGAACTCAATGTCAAACTCAAGCAGGACCCTCATAGGAGGGTCTGTCTACGACTCCAAGTCTCTCACGGAAGGTTAAGAATTTGACCTTCCCCAGGGGTTTAGTGAGAATATCTGCGACATGCTCATCAGTTCCATTGTGATGGAGCGTTACGGTGCCCCGTTGTACCATATCTCGGATAAAGTGGTACCTGATATCAATATGCTTGGAGCGGTCGTGGAACACGAGATTCTCTGAAAGTTGAATCCCACTTTGGTTGTCGCAATAGATCATGGTGGTATCCAGCACATGCCCAAACAACTCACCAAAGAGCTTCCTCAATCAAACAACTTCACAACAGGCCATACTTGTTGCAATGTATTTGGCCTCGGCGGTGCTCAAAGAAATGGACTTCTGCTTCCTGCTCATCTAGGATATCGAAGTAGAACCTAGAGAGAAGCAAACTCCAGATGTGCTCTTATGATCCACCACACTGCCGACTCGGTCAACATCAGTATATCCATGGAGCCTCAAATTCCTGGTAGTGTATCTCAATCCATAGTTGATTATGCCTTGGAGAAAAAGATTCTTGGCAACAATCCAGTGTATATGATGACGCTTGACCATAAATTGACTCAACATATTCACTGCAAAGCATATGTCTAGACGAGAGTTCACCGCGAACATCAGCCCCCCCATCAGTTGACGATACTCTGAAGGATTTCCCAACTCGGGCCTAGCAGTGTTGATTTTTGTAGCATCGGAAAGTGATCCAAGTCTCATATTTGGTAAGGAGGCTTGGACACCAATATTCCAAATAACCTATAAACTGTTTGTGGAAATTCCACTCGATTCATGTTTTATTAAAATAATTAATTATTTTAATGGGGACCCTAAGTCTAAACATAGGGAAATTAAATAATTAATGGGTATTAATAAAACAGAGTGTGAATCTTCTAGAGAACGAAGATCAAGTCAAGATTTAATCTTAGCCATTGATTAGACTTCTAATCCCATTGATTTATCAATGAGAAGATTATAAAGGAAAGCTTGAGGACCATTGGAAAGCAAGTCGGGCATACACTCAGTATATGTCAAACACCCGAGTTCGAAGAAGAAGGCACAAATCGGAGTCAGGAGCAACAAATTGTATAAGTTACAGCTCGAATCTCCAATGGCACTAATAGGCAGCAGAGTTGAAAAGAATTTGAAAGAGATACGGCACAGAAGAATTGGTCACATACACCATGGGGCTCTAAGAATTCTCAAGGAGACCGTCATAAGAGTTCCAAAATTGAGCACCAAGCGAGATGATGTTTGCAGAGGATGCGTACTAGGTAAGTACGCCAAGGCAGCTTACCCCAGGAGCAGCAATAGAGCTAAGAGTGCGTTGGGACTAATACACTCAGACATCTGCAGACCAATGTCCACCAGAGCTCTTAGTGGTGCCGAATAGTTCGTCACCTTCATTGATGACCATTCCAGGAAAACTCAGATCTACTTTCTAAAGACCAAGGATGAGGTCTTTAATCGATTCAAAGAGTTTAAGTCTCCGGTTGAGAATCTGACAGGAAAGAGGTTAAAGATATTGCGGTCAAATAGTGGTGGAGAATATATTGATAAAGACTTCACAGATTTCCGCACAAGGGAAAGGCATCATAAGAGAGTGGACTGCTCCATATAATCTGGAGTAGAATGGAGTTGCAGAGAGGAAGAATAGAACTATTGTTGAAGCAGCGAGGGCAATGTTGTATGATCAAGATATGCCCAAATTTCTATGGGCAAAAGCATGCAGTACAACTGTGTATGTTCAAAACAAGATTTCTCACAGGGCACTATGTAAGATTACACCAGGGAGTGTCTTCACTGGCAGGAAGCCAGAAGTGAGCCATTTCAGGATTTTTGGTAGTTTGGCAAACTGCCATATACCCGAAGAGAAGAGGAAGAAATTGGATTAGACTGCAAAAAAGGGATATCTGGTGGGATATAGCGAGAATGCCAAGGCATGTAGAATCTACATTCCTGACAGTAGAAAGGTTGTAGTACGATGGGATGTTAAGTTCATGGAGGATAGAGCTTTTAGAAAATCCTGGTAAATTCCTTTCGAAACGCAGTCAGAGGAGGATCCGCTGGTCCAACCACTTCGACCAGCCGAAACCAGCACTAGTGCTTCTCTAGGACAGAAGGATCCAAGAGTATTACCTCAGGAGGAGCAGGAAGATCCACCCACTACCAGGGGAAGAACGAGCCGGGAATTACAACAGATTCTGAGGGATGCAGAGGAGTTTGTTGGAGCCAAGCCTTGGTAGCTCAGGTTGGGGAACCCTCTAGTTTCCAGGAGGCAGCTCAGTATCAAGCATAGTATTAAAAACCAGAACTGGTGATCGGACTGGTGGACCTAATGAACTGGGTTTCTGACCGGAATCAGTCTAACCGGTACTGGTTAGGTCTAAACGAATTGGTTTTAAAAAAATACATTACATAATTAATTTTTAATAAAAAAAACCATTTTTAAGATTTGCAACCATGATTCCAAGCCAATAGAGACAAAATATGCAAAGTTTGCTCATTTATATACCATGTAAAGGTGAATATATCAAAATGGCACCGAGTGCAGCACATATCATCGAAAAAATACATAAGCAATGTGGCTCCAAATGGACCATAAAGTCCAAAAACAATGCTACAAGCTATGAGGTCATTGGCCTAGTACAAGACTACAAGTCTAGAGTCTAGACTTTACAGTGTAGACATGATCAATCATCAAATTCATCACCACTACTAGACACAGAATCAACATCGGGAGCTGCATAGACATCATCTGGATCAGAGTCTGGGGATCCCCCAGCTTCATCTGCAACCTCAATACCACTTTCACCAATAAGAATAGAAGTGGACCTAATGGAAGCACGAGTTACTCGAGCTGCATGACTAGTGCCTTCCATTGGTTGTTTTCCTTTCCTTGATGCAACTACCAATCCTGGGTCTGATGGCGCCACCAAATCTGCTTCATCCCCTGCTAATGTTGCACCAATATCAAAATCAGCCTCCAACACTAGATCTTCAGTCTCCTCCACTCATTCTGATGTTGGATCAATATCGTCCAACACAATGGTATCTAGATCAGGTGTTTTGTTCATCAGCTGGTTTTGCCTCAAGCGAAGGTTGTATTGCACGAACACAAGATCTTTTAGCTGTTTCTGTTCCAAACAGTTTCTCTCCTTTGTGTGTATGCACTCAAAAACAGACCAATTGTGCTCACAACCTGAAGCACTGCATGTTTCCCTGAGGACTCTAATTGCAAACTTTTGCAATTGAAGACATTGGCCGCCAAATGACTCCCACCAATGTGCTACAAATAAAAAGACATTAATTAGTAACATAGTTCATTTCATTACTTAATTACAAACATTTTAACTTGAAAAGAAAAACAAATTGGAATTGCTTACCTGGTTGATCCACATCTCTTGCCATTTTTGCCACGTTTTTTCCAAAGGTACCAGCTGCCATACTGAAAAGAGTAAGTTGTTTATGTATTTCCAACTGGTTTGCATGGATAGGGACCATGTGCTCCAAGCAATCAATCAATCCAACTCTGAGCTCCCCATCGTGCAGATCTCCTAGCCGAGATTTATAATGATACTTTGGGTTCAAAAAATAACCAACTGCATGTATAAGACAATGGAGTTGATTGTTCCATCTGTTATCAATGATCTCCCATAAACGGCCATATTTAGCTACCCTGTCCCTGTAAACTATCCGTATCTGCTCCTTTGCCTGATCCATAGCCTCATAAATGTATCCCATTGCCATCATTTCCCCATCCACCATCCTTAGCACCTTAACAAGGGGCTCAATAATTTTTACAAACTCCGAAGACCTTTTCCAAAAATAATTGTCAAAGACTTTCTTTTTGGTGTCTTTTCCATCTTGTCTATGAGCCCACCGAGATTCAGTCCAATCATCAGAAGAAAACATTTTCTGCAGGTTTTTCTGTTGAGAATTGAGACATTGCAATGTGAGGAGTGAGTTGCAAATCTTGTAATTGTAGGCCTAACAAGCTCTTTGTCCCCGGTGTTTTTCCTCATTAGGCTCAATACCCACGAGTGGTTGTAAATGTATTTTTTAATGAACTTGCCATGCTCTATAGTGCTTTTTACCCACTTCACTTTGCCTATGTCCTCAAGCATGAGGTATATGCAAGGTGCAACACATGGAGTCCAAAATATGGTCCTATATTTGGACTCAAGCATCTTTCCAGCAAGAACATAGTTTGAGGCATTATCTGTGATGACTTGCACAACATTCTTCTCCCCAACTTCCTGAATAATCTCATGCAAAAGCTCAAATAGAAGGGTTTCATCCTTCACCTTATCAAATGCATCAACTGATCACAAAAACATTGTTCCTTGAGGGCAAAAAACAAGGAAATTAATGATAGCGCGGCTATTTCCATCTGTCCATCCATTTGACATGATGGAACAACCTGTTTTGAGCCATGACTCTCTATAGTCAGCAAAATACTCATCAATGGAAGAAATGTCTTTTTGCAAAAGAGATCCCCTCAAGTCATGCACACTAGGGCCTTTGAAGCCCTTTCCTGCAGCTAAAACAGAGTCACACATACCTTTGGTAATAAGGTGAGCGAGCAGCATTAAATGGGATATCTGCAATGTACTGACAAAAAGTTTCTTTGCATTGATGTTGATCCAAAGTGGGTTGACAACTTGGCTAGGAGGAAGTGGCTGTGGGATTAGCAGTGGATGAGAAATAACTCTGGATGTTGGGTCTCCTTGTTGGTTTTGATTTTTGGCCAAGAGGAGGAACATAGTGAAAGGGGTCATTGGTGGAAGGGATAGAAGTGGAGTCTTGAAGCTCATAATCATCATACCCACTCTCTTTCATGGCTTCTATTAATTCCCTCTTTTCTTGCAATTTCGTCTTGGATGGCCTTCTCCCTAGCCTTAGTCTCCTCAAACTTTTCAAACTTGGCAAAGTATTATGCCCTAACAGGACCTAACACTTCATTTTGTGCATCACATGGCTTTACTTGGCCTCTTATAGCAGCCAAGTGTTGTTTCAATCTAAGAATACCCCGACCTCCAATAGATGTTTAAAAAAATTTGCATATTGTCTTACCATCAACCACATCACAATGGGCCCATGCACTGTCCTTGGCTTTTGGAGCCATCTTGACTTGAAATAATTAAAATTTGGAAATAAATCTGCCATTTAAAAAAAATTACAGCTAAGATAAATGGAAAACCAAGGCTAAATTTAGGAAACAAAATGCACATTGAAACATACAAAATTTGATAGCATAGGACTAGAGATTTGATAGCAATAACATAGCTAAACACATAAAAAAATTAATACATGGACAACAGTGAAATGAGGGATTTTTCAAGTGAAAATCCTTACCTGGAAATGCAAACTAGCTTCCTTAGCCTCCTCTTGAAGATGCCAACTCTACTGACAGCTCCAAACTATCTCCAATATAGCTCCAACTCCAAGCCTCCAAGATCACTGCTCCAACAAAAACTCAACACTCTCCAAGCTCTCAATCAAAATCACAAAAGCTCCAAATGAGATGTGTGAGACAAATGAGAGGCTGCCACTACTTATAACGGATTGGGGAGGGCGTTTTTGGAGGGAAACAACCCTCCACTTCCCTCCAAAACAACCCTAAAACGGCCAAAACAATGTGTGTGGGTCCCTTTGCGGCCTTGGCTGCTAACCGGCCGGTTAGCACCAGTTTGACCCAAAAACTGGGTGAGAAGGGGTGGTTGAATGGGTATTTTGACCGGTTTAGACCGGCTAGCCTCCTGACTGGCCGATTTGACCGGTTGTTGGTTCAAATCGACAAATTTTGAATACTATGGTATCAAGTATGGGTAGATGCAATGGTGGAAGAATATAATTCCATCATGACTAATGTGTTGAGATTTTGGGGTGTTGGGGTTGCATCGAATGTGCTCTAGCTCCCAAACTTTGTGGAGGGACTAGAGTACATGAGATCTCCAAGACCTAGAAAGCGATTTAAAAAATTCTATCCTGTTTAAGAGATATTTAATTAATTAATCTTTTTAATTAAGGATCCTAAGTCTAACTTAGGAAAATTAAAATATTAAAGTTATTTAAATTAAACATGTGATGAAAATTACTTAAGTCACACGGATCAAGCTTTCTTTTAATCTTAGTCGTTGATAAGAGATTAGATCACGACCATTGGTTTCCCAACGAGAAAAGTATAAAGGAAAGGCTTGGGGTTAGTTGGAGAACACACACAGTGGCAAAGGACCGAGACTAAGCTGAAATTCTAGGGCATGGTTTGTTAAGAATTTCAGAAGTGTTTCAGCTGCAGCGAGGGGTAGTATTGGTGAAAGGGATGGTTTGATCCTAGGCCAAGTGTGCAACAAGAGGCAGAGAAGCAGCAGACTGCATAGCGCAGAGGGAGCATTAGCTACACAGCACAACCATAGCCTAGCAGAGGCAACGTAGAGGCTTCAAGGGCTACGTAGGGCTGACGCAGGCCCAAAAAGGGTAGCGTAAAGGTAGCAGGAGGCCAGCAGAGTTGATGCAGGTCTAGCCAGGGCAGCGTAGGGACAACGTAACCCAGTCTCGGGTGATGTAGGGCCTTCCTGAGAAGCGCAGGGGTTGACGCCGACTAGCAGGGTTGACACAGAGGGCTTCAGAGCAGCGCTGGGGTTTCTGAAGACTGAAAAGGGTTGAGTTCTATAAATCCTGTTTGAGGGTATGAATCAGTTAGTTTTTCTATCTCCATAACAGAGGTGTAGCTGTAGTTTTATTTCTCTGTCGGGTTAACCAGTTGGTGCCCAGATTTGTTGTACTTAGACTCTACTTAATAATAAAACCCTCCAACAGCTAGAAGACTGGTTTTCCCACATTGGGTTTTTTCGGGGACAGTTGCCCATAAAATCCTTGTGTGTCACTTTGTCATTGTGCATGTATTCAGTTTAGATCTGTATGTGTAGGTTGTTGATCTATTTACTTCGATGTTAATGTAATATTCCTAATTAGCACCGCTAATTGGAATATTTGATTTTTGTATAGTTTTGCCGCCTATAGTTAATTAATAAATAAAAGTGAGAAAAGGGGGGGGCTAACTCACTTAAATAAAATAAAGTGTTTCCCTAGTAGATGCAACGTTATAACTTAAGGGGGAGCCTTGGGGGTCCACACCACGTATGAGAGGAGGCTCACGTAGCCTCTAGAAGCTTCTGCGCAGGCCCATGAGGAGCACGTGGGAGAGAGGGACCACGTAGGGTTTTGAGGAGGGCCAGCGTTATAAAAGGAGGGAGAGCTATCTCATTTGGGCATTATTGATATTGTTGATGATATTGAGCTAGACTTCTGTCTACTTGAGCACGCTGGCTGTTTAGTCGGTCTGCAGCACTGTTAAGTGCGACTGAGTGTCTCCGGTCGGAGATCTCACCCTTGGCCCCGGGGGACTTCGAGTGCCTGCTCGGGCAAGGTTTTTCTTCAGTCTTTAGCAGGAGATTTGCAGGTGTTTTGTTTGGGAGTTTTGCTGAGGAGCTGAGCTTCATTGGGTGACTGCGCAGTCCTTGGAGGGAGGACGCAGTTTGAGTTGGAGCTGTTCAGTGGTAGAGATTTCTGCAGGAGATTCAGGCCTCTTCCGGTGTGGAGGTTTAGCGTTTATCATTTGGTGAGTTTCCTGAGGAGTTGTGGCCCCATTTCAGTCTATTTCAGTTGGTGTCTGCGCTGGTCCTGGAGGGACAACGTTTTTCTAGGAGGAGGGTTTCTGGGGGTGATTTTCGGAGGTGGTCCGTTTGGTATATGGTTTCTGGGTTTTGTCCGAGGTGGTGAGTTCAGGTGGTCTGCCGATTTTCAGCTCATTCCGACAAGGGGATAAGCCCCTAGCTTCAGTTCATTTCAGCGGCAGCAGTTTACGGCAGTTTCTTCCAGCAGCCGGGATGCAGTTTCTTGTAGCAGCCATTTCCTGTTTTTCTGAGAGGGTTCTTCACTTGCCTTGAGCAAGGATAGGTGCATTTATTCTGATTATCCATTGTATCTCATTATATTCTCAGATTAATGAAATGGCTTAGCATTTCCGGCATTTTTATGTGTACTTGCTCTATATTCTAGTTCCGGCATTTTTCCTATATAGTTGCATGTTTGTATTTCTGTGTATTACTGTCTATTTCCCGTTGGGGATATTACAGTGGTATCAGAGCATAGTTCTGGCTCAGCCTGTGGAGCTGGCTATCTATGGAAAATATGAGGATCACAATGCCTAAATTCTTACCTGAAGTACCGAGGCAACATGTTCATATACCTCTTGAAGATTATTTCAGAGAATGGAAGTCCATGGGGGAAGACTTAAAAGCAATTTTTCCCTTCAAAGATTATTGTCAGCTCAGAGAGGATGGATTTTATAGCATACAGAGTTCAAATTTGTAGCGCACAGTGGGCAGATTCCATCTACCGACATTTGACGGATCATCCAGGCGCTAAGAGGAAGCTTGGGTGGACAAGTTGGATACCTCTTTCCAGCTTGACCGAGTATCGGAGAGGGAAACCATTAAAATGGTTACCTCGCACTTGGAGGATGAGGGAACACAGGATTGCAGGGAGTCCGAGGTTACACCTAGTGTGACACAGGATTCACTCTCATTGGAGACCTCCTTGGCCATGTCGGTTGATGTGGTAGTGGAGAAGGTAGAGCCTACCTCAGTAGAGCCATCCATTGAGGTGATGACCGGAGTCGTGTCCGAGTCTTCAGGTGGTAGCAGCACACGACAGATGGGTGAGGCGTTAGGGGATATATCCACCTTCGATGAGGCACTAGCAGGTACAGAGGTATTGGATGATGGTCGCAGACAGCGGTATCATCGGCTTCGGACGGACCTTCGAGTTTTGAGAGAGAAGGCCACGTCAGTACGGGAGGCCATTTTGTTGCAGGACCAGGAGCTGGAGGGTATGAGAGTGACTTGTGCCAAGTCGGCAGCCAAGTTGGTCCGCATTGGGGAACGACTGGATTCCCTGATGGTACAATCAGAGGGCACGTTGGAGCGTCAGATCATTCCCCTTCAGGCATGCATGGATGGGACTATCAGTGTTGTTGGGTCATCTCTTCCCGTTGGAGAGAGAGAGGCAGAGCCACCTAGTCAGATCTCATATGTTGACTTGGATAGCGGTATGAGATGATCAGAGTTGCACAGGGTACAACATCCACATGTTGAGGTTGGATGGCAAGAGATTATGAGTTGGTACTCGGTGGAGCGGGCTATGGAGATGTTGATGGATCCGAGTGTAGCTCAGCAGGAGTTTCTATGCATGGGGATTACAGGAACCCCAGATTGGCATTGGGATCCAGGTGGGATCACCTATCATTTCCTAGGCAGGTTGGTTGCCTGTGTCTTGGAGGGTACAATTGGCCAAGCAGTAGAGCATGTGCATGCGCTAGGGGAGTTTGGGTCAGCCCCAGTGGCCAACCAGTTTATGGGCAGACTCCCTAGGTTGTTTTGGTATGACACTCGTACACGGGATCACGGGGTGGTCAACATACCTTGGCAGGAGTTTGTCGGAGGAAGTGGCATTGGCAGGCCACCAGATGGCGCCTTATATGGGGCCAAGGATTCTTCACCTTTGTGTGGGGCACAGAGGACGCATCGGAGCCGAGCAGTGGTGGTAACACTACTGACCCATAGGGAGATTCACTTCTCGGACCCCTCGAGGAGGATTTGCAGTGATGCTCCATTTGTCGGCGGGTATAGTGATGTGACGGTGGACATGACGATACCGATTGGTGGTAGTCCGATATGTAGAGGCACAGCTCTAGGACATCACATCCATGGATGTGTGGGAGCCTCTAGCAGTGATCAGTGGACTACTGGTGGACATGGAGCTACATGGTGGTGTACCGTAGTGTGTGGGACTGCATTGTGGAGTAGGAGTGCCCTACACCACATTGAGAGCACGCGGGGAGTGACAGATTCCTGGACACAGTCAGGGCACGAGACGGTACAGGGTGGTACAGCAGTAGCATGGGGTATCCAGCAGTATTCAGGGGTATGCCTCAGTGTGCAGTGGCATGTTGAGGAGTATATGGATGATCAGTGGTATGCGAGGGCATACGGTGCTGCACAGCAGGGTCTTAGAGCATTGCTTCCAGAGAGACTCATGGACAGGGACATCGAGCTTACCTTTGGTAGTAGTTCACCCAGGATCGATGGAGAGACAAGGGAGCAATACTTGGCGGTATCTGTGGGGACTCACACACCTGACTCGCTTCGACATCACTCACAGGTACAGCTGATTATGTTTTTGACCTTTGGCACTTTGGGCGTGAGCAGCAGGGTACGCGAGGTTCACCCCAGATATTTGGATGACACTCAGTACACTAGGCGAGAGAATTCTCAGCAGTGGCACTGGGTTGGTGTGCTAGTTGACAGCCACAGGTTGGGGGATGAGATGATCCTTTGCAGAGGTGGTGCATCAGTCATCACTGAGCCTACGATTGGGGAGTAGGTCATGAGGGAGACATGCATCACTTTTCCCTCACGGCATGTTGAGAACATGCATGGGCAGAGGATATTGGGTTCAGTAAAGATAGCATTCCAGCATGCGTCTAGACTCCAGACATTGTATCGACACTTCATCAAGAGGGTGGATGGCATATTCACTGCAGATGAGGTGGTGGAGGTAGAACAGGAGGGCCTTTCTCCTGTATGCCAGAGTGAGGACTCTTCTTCATATGAGTCCATAGGATCGATTGAGGTCGCTTCTGGGGAGCGAGAGCAGTCACACAGAGATGGAGACAGTAGACCAGAGTTGCATTCCAGTATACAGGGTGAGCAATCAGGGGACTCTATGGGAGATGCCCTAGGCAATGAGACACTTGTGACGATCCAGTCGGAGCTATATTGATGGAGCCTGTGTCAGTAGAGGAGGATGCTATGCACATCATGCATGATGGTCCTTTGAGGGAGAGCCAGATGGAGGCTCACATCGAGTCGGTGATGGATATGCGGCTAACCGCGGGGTCAGCCATTGAGGAGGAGCAGTCAGATGCATTGACACTGAGTACAGTGACGGCAGTTGCAAATCCATATCCTCTAGAGATGTTGGAGGTTGATGGGATTGTTATGCAGGGGGCTATTAGACAGCAGGAGCTGTTGGATATGGTGGAGCATTCATCTTCTGGCCGACACATTGATGAGGTACAGATAGATGTACATAGAGTTGGTCGAGTTGCAGTACTTTCAGTGAGTAGTACTCTCCAGGAGTACATCGATGGAGCTTGCAGCATATCTTGCCCACTTTGGCCCATTATAGAGAGAGGGGTTTCCTTCTACAGGCAGCTCTCATTGTCAGACAGGGCAGAGTAGTGGGAGTTGATTACGGGTTGGCGGCAACACTTTAGGCGTGTTCCATATGCCGTTGTTATTGCTACATCGGATTCTTCTTCCAGGATGGACTCGCGGGAGATCATGAGTTGGTACCCTCTAGATGGTACGGTATTCTTCGTAGGGAGCACAGCCGAGCAGGGGCCCTTGGACATAACAGAGGTTATAGATTCCAGCTGGTAGGGCGGCACAGGACATCGTTTCTTCAACATTCCTTCCCAATTTCAGGAGAGCAGGATCAACATGGGATTGAGTCATGACTTGGATCGGAGAGAGGTGATGAGTTGGTATGTAGTTGGAGGGGTAGCATATGCAGCTACAGGTACAACGCAGCAGGAGCCCAGGAGCATTGAGGCTTATCGATGGTCTTCACCTCTTAGAGCATTAGTCATAGCCAGAGGCAGTGCACAGTCCAAGCCGTGGGACTTGGGCGATTATTGGCCATGGTGGCGATGGGATCCGGGGGGATTATTGGTTGACTGGTACTGTGAGAGGCCAGTTTGGGATCCTGGCATTGAGATATCCCTTCGTATCAGGGTGATGCAGGAGACAGAGAGGTTTCAGTGGGACCCAGGCACATTTTGCAGTATCGGTGGGGAGCATCAGCTAGAGAGTAGGCTTGTTCAAGTATTGCTTGAGGACAAGCAAATTTTGCCGGATGAGGATGCCACTTGGGAGAGCGAGCAGATTTTACAGCATCCATCACTTCAGTTGCTTGAGGACAAGCAACATTTTGCCGGGGGAGACTGTAATATTCCTAATTAGCACTGCTAATTGGAATATTTGATTTTTGTATAGTTTTGCCGCCTATAGTTAATTAATAAATAAAAGTGAGAAAAGGGGGGCTAACTCACTTAAATAAAATAAAGTGTTTCCCTAGTAGATGCAACGTTATAACTTAAGGGGGGAGCCTTGGGGGTCCACACCACGTATGAGAGGAGGCTCACGTAGCCTCTAGGGTCACAGCCCACGAGGAGCACGGGGAGAGAGAGGGACCCACGTAGGGTTTTGAGAGGCCGCCGTTATAAAAGGAGAGCTATCTCACTTGGGCATTATTGATATTGTTGATGAGTATCAAGGCCAGACCCCCTGCTCCTACTTGAGCACGCCGGTCGTTTAGCCTGCCTGCGAAAGACCGCTAGTGCAATCGAGTGTTCTGCCTGAGATCTCACCTCGGGGTTCCTGGGACTTCGAGTGCTCGCCCAAATGTTTTTTTCCCGCCTCTTAGCAGGAGATTTGTGGGTGTTTTGTTTGGGAGTTTTGCTGAGGAGCTGAGCTTCATTGGGTGACTGCGTTGTATCCCTAGGGAGGAGCAGCTTTTGAGTGAGCTGCTAATGGGGAGATTCAGAGATTCAGCTTGTCTCCGTTGGTGGTTCAAACGTTTATCTACAGGTGAGTTTCCTGAGGAGTTGTGGCCCCATTTCAGTCTATTTCAGTTGGTGTTTGCGCAGTTCTTGGAGGGACAATGTTTTTCTAGGAGGGGGTTTCTGGGGGTGATTTTCTGAGGTGGTCTCAATTGGAGGTTTCGTTTTGTTCAGTGGGAATTCCTAGGGGACCGTCGATTTTCACCATTCCTACAAGGACTCACCCCCTAGCTTCTATTTTATTCCAAACAATGTGTTAGCCACTGGGCAACTTTCTTCTAGCAATCGGGATGCGCTTTCTTAGCAAACATTTTCAGTTTTTCTGAGAGAGTTCTTCACTTGCCTTGAGCAAGAATAGGTGCTATCATTCTGATTACCCATTGTATTTCATTATATTCTCAGATTAATAAAAATGGCTTAGCATTTCCGGCATTTTTATGTACTGTCATATTCTAGTTCCCGACATTTTTCCCATATAGTTGCATGTTTGGTATTTCTCGTGTATTACCGTTCATTTTCCCGTTGGGAGCTTGTGGGAAGCATTGCCGAATATTTGACATTAATAAATTAATGTATGTTGGAGAAGTAATTTAAAATTAACAAGAGGGCTTCGTTTGAGATATTCAAATTTTCAGACAGGATGTTCCATATTCGTAGGCCTCGTACGTATCAATTAGACTGTAATATTCCTAATTAGCACCGCTAATTGGAATATTTGATTTTTGTATAGTTTTGCCGCATATAGTTAATTAATAAATAAAAGTGAGAAAAGAGGGGCTAACTCACTTAAATAAAATAAAGTGTTTCCCTAGTAGGAGCAACGTTATAACTTAAAGGGGAGCCTTGGGGGTCCACACCACGTATGAGGGAGGCCTCACGTAGCCTCTAGAAGCTTCTGCGCAGGCCCATGAGGAGCACGTGGGAGAGAGAGGGACCACGTAGGGTTTTGAGGAGGGCCATCGTTATAAAAGGAGGGAGAGCTATCTCATTTGGGCATTATTGATATTGTTGATGATATTGAGCTAGACTTCTGTCTACTTGAGCACGCTGGCTGTTTAGTCGGTTTGCAGCACTGTTTAGTGCGACTGAGTGTCTCCGGTCGGAGATATCACCCTTGGCCCCGGGGGACTTCGAGTGCCTGCTCGGGCAAGGTTTTTCTTCAGTCTTTAGCAGGAGATTTGCAGGTGTTTGTTTGGGAGTTTTGCTGAGGAGCTGAGCTCATTGGGTGACTGTGCAGTCCTTGGAGGGAGGACGCAGTTTGAGTTGGAGCTGTTTAGTGGTAGAGGTTTCTGCAGGAGATTCAGGCCTATTCCGGTGTGGAGGTTCAACGTTTATCATTTGGTGAGTTTCCTAAGGAGTTGTGGCCCCATTTCAGTCTATTTCAGTTGGTGTCTGCGCTGGTCCTGGAGGGACAGCGTTTTTCTAGGAGGAGGGTTTCTGGGGGTGATTTTCGGAGGTGGTCCGTTTTGTATATGGTTTTTGGGTTTTGTCCGGGGTGGTGAGTTCAGGTGGTCTGCCGATTTTCAGCTCATTCCAGCAAGGGGATCAGCCCCTAGCTTCAGTTCATTCCAGCAGCAGCAGTTTACGACAGTTTCTTCCAGCAGCTGGGATGCAGTTTCTTGTAGCAGCCATTTCCTGTTTTTCTGAGAGGGTTCTTCACTTGCCTTGAGCAAGGATAGGTGCATTTATTCTGATTATACATTGTATCTCATTATATTCTCAGATTAATAAAATGGCTTAGCATTTCCGGCATTTTTATGTGTATTTGCTTTATGTTCTATTTCCGGCATTTTCTATATTGTCGTATGCTTGTATTGCTGTCTATTTTCCCTTTTGGGATATTACAGTGGTATCAGAGCATAGTTCTGGCTCAGCCTGTGGAGCTGGCTATCTATGGCAAATATGAGGATCAAAATGCCTACATTCTTACCTGAAGTACCGAGGCAACATGGTCGTATACCTCTTGAAGATTATTTCAGAGAATGGAAGTCCATGGGGGAAGACTTAAAAGCAATTTTGCCCTTCAAAGATTACTGTCAGCTCAGAGAGGATGGAGTTTCTAGCATACAGAGTTCAGACTTGCAGCGCACAGTGGGCAGATTCCATCTACCGACATTTGACGGATCATCCAGGCGCTCAGAGGAAGCTTGGGTGGAGAAGTTGGATACCTCTTTCCAGCTTGACCGAGTACCGGAGAGGAAAACCATTAAAATGGTTACCTCGCACTTGGAGGATGAGGACGCACAGGATTCACCCTCATTGGAGACCTCCTCGGCCGGGTCGGTTGATGTGGTAGTGGAGAAGGTAGAGCCTACCCCAGTAGAGCCATCCATTGAGCTGATGACCGGAGTCGCGTCCAAATCTTCAGGTGGTAGCAGCACACAGATGGGTGCAGTGTCAGGAGATGTATCCCCATTCGATGAGGCACTAGGAGATACAGAGGTATCGGATGATGGTCGCAGGCAGCGGTATCGTCGGCTTCGAGCAGACCTTCGAGTTTTGAAAGGGAAGGCCACATCAGTTCAGGAGGCCATTTTGTTGCAGGACATGGAGCCGGAGGGCATGAGAGTGGCTTGTGCCGAGTCGGCTGCCAAGTTGGCCCGCATTGGGGAACAACTGGATTCCCTGATGGTACAACCCGAGGGCACATTGCAGCGTCAGATCATTCCCCTTCAGGCATGCATGGATGGGACTAGCAGTGTTGTTAGGTCATCTCTTCCCGTTGGAGAGAGAGAGGCAGAGCCACCTAGTCAGATCTCATATGTTGACTTGGATAGCGGTATGAGACGATCAGAGTTGCACAAGGTACAGCATCCACATGTTGAGGTTGGATGGCAAGAGATTTTGAGTTGGTGCTTAGTGGAGCGGGCTACGGAGATAGTGATGGATCCGAGTGTAGCTCAACAGGATTTTCTATGCATGGGGAATACAGGAACCCCAGATTGGCATTGGGATCCAGGTGGGATCACCTATCGTTTCCCAGGCAGGTCGGCTGACTATGTCTTGGAGAGTACAATTGGCCTAGCAGTAGAGCATGTGCAGTTTCGGTCAGCTCCAGTGGCCAACCAGTTTATGGGCAGACTCCCTAGGTTGTCTTGGCATGACATTCATACATGGGATCACTGGGTGGTCAGCACACCTTGGCAGGAGCTTGTTGGAGGAGGTGGCATTGGCAGGCCACCAGATGGCACCTTGTATGGGGCCAAGGATTCTTCACCTTTGTGTGGGGCACAGAGGACACAACGGAGCCGAGCAGTGGTGGTAACACTACTGACACACAGGGAGATTCACTTCTCGGACCCCTTGAGGAGGATTTGGAGTGATGATCCTTTCGTCGGCAGGTATAGTGATACGACGGTGGAGACGATGTTACCGATTGGTGGTAGTCGGACATGTAGAGGCACAGCTCTATGTCATCACATCCAGGGATGTGTGGGAGCCTCTAGCATTGAGCGGTGGATTGCCGGTGGACATGGAGTAGCATGGTGGTGTGCCATAGTGTGTGGGACTGCATTGTGGAGTAGGAGTATCCTACATCACATTGAGAGCATGCAGAGAGTGACCGATGCCTGGACACAGTCAGGGCACGAGACGGTACAGGGTGCTACAACAGTAGCACATGGTATCCAGCAGCATACCGAGGTATGCCTCAGTGTGCAGTGGCATGTTGAGGAGTATATGGATGATCAGTGGTATGCGAGGGCATACGGTGCTGCACAGCAGGGTCTTAGAGTATTGCATCCAGGGAGACTCACAGACAGGGACACTGGGCTTACCTTTGGGGGTATTTCACCTAGGATCGATGAGGAGACAGAGGAGCGATACTTGATGGTATCTGTGGGGACTCACACATCCGACACTCTTCTACATCACTCATGGGCACAACTGATTTTTTTGTTGTCCTTTGGCACTTTGGGCATGAGCAGCAGGGTCCGTGAGGCACACCCACGACATTTGGATGGCCCTCAACACACTAGGCGAGAGACTTCTTAGCAGTGGCACTGGGTCAGTACGCTAGTTGACAGCCACAGTTCAGGGGATGAGATGATCCTCTGCAGTGGTGGCACATTAGTCATTGCTGAGCCTACGCTTGGGGAGCAGGTCATGAGGGAGACATGCATCATTTTTCCCTCAGGGCATGTTGAGATCATGCATGAGTAGAGGATATTGGGTTCAACAGAGGTAGCATCCCAGCATGCGTCTGGACTCCAGACATTGTATCGACGCTTCATCGAGAGGGTGGATGGCATAATCAATGCAGATGAGGTGGCGGAGGTAGAACAGGAGGGCATTCCTTCTGTATGCCAGGGTGAGGACTCTCTTTCATATGAGTCCATAGGATCAGTTGAGGTTGCTTCTGTAGAGCAAGAGCAGTCATGCAGGTATGATGACAGTAGATTGCAGTCGTATTACAGTGTGCAGGGTGAGCAATCAAGGGACTGTATAGGAGATACTCTGGGTGATGAGTCACTTGTGACGCTTCAGCTAGAGCAGCACATGATGGAGCCTGAGTCAGCAGAGGAGGATACTATGGACATCAGGCATGACATTTCCTTGGGTGAGGTCCAGATGGGTGGCCACATTGAGCCTATGATGGATATGTGGCTAGCATTGGGGTCATCCTTTGAGGTGGAGCAGTCAGATGCACAGACACCGAGTACCGTGACAGCAGCTACAGATCCATATCCTCTGGAGGTGTTGGAGGTAGATGTGATAGTTTGGCAGTGGGAGATGATTACGGGTTGGCGGCAACCTTCCAGGCATGTTCCACATGCAGTTGTTGTTGCTACATCAGATGCTTCCTCCAAGATGGACTGGCGGGAGATCATGAGTTGGTACCCTCTTGATGGTACGGTATTCTTTGTAGGGAGCACAGTGGAGCAGGGGCCCTTGGACATAGTAGATGTTACAGATCCCAGTCGGTAGGAGGGCACCAGTTGTCGTTACTTCAGGACTCCTTCCCAATTTCAGGAGAGCAGGATCAGCATGGGATTGAGTCATGACGTGGATTGGAGAGAGGTGATGAGTTGGTATGCAGTTGGAGGGGTAGCATATGTAGCTACAGGTACAACGCAGCAGGAGCCCAGGAGCATTGATGCTTATTGGTGGTCTTCACCTCTTAGAGCATTAGTCATAGCCAGCGGCAGTGCACGGTCCGAGCCGTGGGACTTAGGTGATTATTGGCCATGGTGGCAATGGGATCCGAGGGGATTATTGGTTGACTGGTACTGTGAGAGGCCAGTTTGGGATTCTGGCATTGAGATATCCCTTCGTATCAGGGTGATGCAGGAGACAGAGAGGTTTCAGTGGGACCCAGGCACATTTTGCAGTATCGGTGGGGAGCATCAGCTAGAGAGTAGGCTTGTTCAAGCGTTGCTTGAGGACAAGCAATTTTTGCCGAATGAGGATGCCACTTGGGAGAGCGAACAGATTTTACAGCATCCATCACTTCAGTTGCTTGAGGACAAGCAACATTTTGCCGGGGGAGACTGTAATCTTCCTAATTAGCACCGCTAATTGGAATATTACATTTTTGTATAGTTTTGCTGCCTATAGTTAATTAATAAATAAAAGTGAGAAAAGGGGGGCTAACTCACTTAAATAAAATAAAGTGTTTCCCTAGTAGATGCAACGTTATAACTTAAGGGGGAGCCTTGGGGGTCCACACCACGTATGAGAGGAGGCTCACGTAGCCACTAGAAGCTTCTGCGCAGGCCCATGAGGAGCACGTGGGAGAGAGAGGGACCACGTAGGGTTTTGAGGAGGGCCAACGTTATAAAAGGAGGGAGAGCTATCTCATTTGGGCATTATTGATATTGTTGATGATATTGAGCTAGACTTCTGTCTACTTGAGCACACTGGCTGTTTAGTCGGTCTGCAGCACTGTTTAGTGCGACTGAGTGTCTCCGGTCGGAGATCTCACCCTTGGCCCCGGGGGACTTCGAGTTCCTGCTCGGGCAAGGTTTTTATTTAGTCTTTAGCAGGAGATTTGTAGGTGTTTTTTTTGGGAGTTTTGCTGAGGAGCTGAGCTTCATTGGGTGACTGCGCAGTCCTTGGAGGGAGGACGCAGTTTGAGTTGGAGCTATTCAATGGTAGAGATTTCTGCAGGAGATTCAAGCCTATTCCAGTGTGGAGGTTCAGCGTTTATCATTTGGTGAGTTTCCTGAGGAGTTGTGGCCCCATTTCAATCTATTTCAGTTGGTGTCTGCGCTGGTCCTGGAGGGACAGCGTTTTTCTAGGAGGAGGGTTTCTGGGGTGATTTTCAGAGGTGGTCCATTTTGTATATGGTTTCTGGGTTTTGTCCGAGGGATATTGTTGATGATATTGAGCTAGACTTCTGTCTACTTGAGCACGCTGGCTGTTTAGTCGGTCTGCAGCACTGTTTAGTGCGACTGAGTGTCTCCAGTCGGAGATCTCACCCTTGGCCCGGGGGGACTTCGAGTGCCTGCTCGGGAAAGGTTTTTCTTTAGTCTTTAGTAGGAGATTTGTAGGTGTTTTGTTGGGAGTTTTGCTGAGGAGCTGAGCTTCATTGGGTGACTGCGCAGTCCTTGGAGGGAGGACGCAGTTTGAGTTGGAGCTGTTCAGTGGTAGAGATTTCTGCAGGAGATTCAGGCCTATTCCGGTGTGGAGGTTGAGCGTTTATCATTTGGTGAGTTTCCTGAGGAGTTGTGGCCCCATTTCAGTCTATTTCAGTTGGTGTCTGCGCAGTTCTTGGAGGGACAGCGTTTTTCTAGGAGGAGGGTTTCTGGGGGTGATTTTCGGAGGTGGTCCGTTTTGTATATGGTTTCTGGGTTTTGTCCGGGGTGGTGAGTTCAGGTGGTCTGCCGATTTTCAGCTCATTCTGGCAAGGGGATCAGCCCCTAGCTTCATTTCATTCCAGCAGCAGCAGTTTACGGCAGTTTCTTCCAGCAGCTGGGATGCAGTTTCTTGTAGCAGCCATTTCCTGTTTTTCTGAGAGGGTTCTTCACTTGCCTTGAGCAAGGATAGGTGCATTTATTCTGATTATCCATTGTATCTTATTATATTCTCAGATTAATAAAATGGCTTAGCATTTCCGGCATTTTTATGTGTATTTGCTTTATGTTCTATTTCCGGCATTTTCTATATTGTCGCATGCTTGTATTGCTGTCTATTTCCCTTCCGGGATATTACAGTTTGAGATGGTTCTACTAGATCAAATATGCTACAGATGGCGGCGTGGAAAAGTATAAAGCCAGGTTCGTGGCTAAGGGGTATGGTCAAAAGGAAGGGATAGACTATGAAGAAACCTTTGTGCGAGTAGTCAGATATACTTCTATTAGATCCGTGATATCCCTTGCAGCGCAAATGGGGTGGAAGATGCACCAAATGGACATCAAGACTGCATTCTTGAATGGGATGATAGAAGAAGAAGTATATATCGAACAACTAGAGGGATTTGAGACGCATGAGCAGAAGACTCATGTATGTAGGCTTAAGAAAACTTTGTATGGACTTAAGCAAGCACTTAGAGCTTGGTACGGTCTAATTGATGGGTACTTGTAGAAGATGGGATTCGTCAAGAGTGACGCAGATCCTAATCTCTACTATTTGACAGTAGGGAATGAGCCTCTGATACTGGTGTTGTATATTGATGAGTTATTCCTAACAGGTTCATTTAGGCTCATCAAGGATTGCAAGTAGAACCTAGCTGCAAAATTCGACATGAAGGACTTGGGTCTGATGCATTATTTTCTGGGGTTGGAAGATTGGTAGCAGAAGGGTGAAATCTTCCTTGGTTAAGGGAGATATGGTACAAAAATTCTGAAGAGGTTTAGGATATAGGATTGTAGACCCATGGCTGCTCCAATGATCGCCAACTGGAAGAAGATTGATGCATCCAAAGATGATGAGGCTGATCCTACCTTGTACAGACAACTCATAGGATCCCTGATGTATCTGGTCTACCCTAGGCCAGACATCTGTTATGCTGTCAACACCCTTAGTTAGTTCATGGTGGAACCAAGGAGGGCACATTGGGCAACATCCAAGCATGTTCTCAAATACATACGAGGAATAGTCGAGCATGGATTAAGATACAGTCGAGGCTATGACATCAGACTGAGTGGGTTCACTGATGCGGATTGGGATGGAAGTTCAGTAGATCGGAAAAGTACCAGTGGGTATTGTTTCAACATTGGATTAGGGATGACTTCATGGTGTAGTAGGAAACAAAAGTCCGTATCTCTGAGCTCAACTGAGGCGGAATATATGGCAGCCAACACAACTTCGTGTGAAGCCATATGCCTTAGGAAGTTACTTGTGAATCTACTCAAGGAAAAGATGGAAGCGACCAACATTCTATGTGATAATCAAAGTTGCATCAAGCTCTCTGAGAATCCTATATTTCATGATCGGTCGAACCACATTGACATCAGGTGTCATTTTATCAGAGACCATGTCCAGCGGGGAGTTGTACAATTGTAGTACATTCCGACAGGAGAACAGGTGGCAGACATCCATACTAAGGCTCTCAGAAGAACAAAGTTTGTTTATTTTAGAGAGAAGATGGGGATGATCAAGAATTTGTTTTGGTAGCAGAAATGGACAAGTGCAGAATTTGAGAGGGAGATGCAGTATAAATGAGGCAGTGACAGTGGCAGTGTCATGGGCAGCAGTATAGAAGGCAGTCGCGCAACAGATGAGGGGCAACAACCAAGTATTAGCGGCGCAAAGGATGTTTCAAAAGTCAGAGCAGTATGGAGCAGGGAAATTTCTAGAACACTTTCGTTGCTAAGAGGGAGTGTTGATTTTTGTAGCATCAGAAAGTGATCTAAGTATTATATTTGGTAAGGAGGCTTGGACACCAGTATTCCAAAGAACCCAGAAACCGTTTGTGGAAATTCCACTCGGTTCATGTTTTATTACAACAATTAATTATTTTAATGGGGACCCTAAGTCTAAATTTAGGGAAATTAAATAATTAATGGGTATTAATAAAACAAAGAGTGAATCTTCTAGAGAACGAAGATCAAGTCAAGATTTAATCTTAGCGACTGATTAGACTTCTAATCTAGGTCATTGATTTATCAATGAGAAGATTATAAAGGAAGGCTTGAGGGCCACTTGGAAGGAAAACTAGGCATACACTTAGTAACCCGAGGGAAGTCGATTCTTCAGAATTTAGAATTCGATTTCAGAGTGAGAGTTGCAGGGTGGAGGAAGCGGAGGGTTTTAGCAGCAGTTAGAGCTCAAGGAAGAAGGACGCAGAAGGGCAGAGGGGCAACATAGAGGGATAGCGCAGAGGGACAACGTAGTAGTGTCGCAGTCTCTGCGCAAGGAATCATGTAGAGGTGACACAGTGAAGGCTAGTGAGCCTCTCAGGCATCAGAAATTCTTTGGAGGTCAAGAGAAAATTATCTCAGGTGTTTCCTGGAAGTCTCTCAGTTATTCTACCAGTCATTCCTTGTAAATAAATTGTTGTTGAAGATTAATATATAAACCCTCATCTACTGCACTGATTTTCCCACATTGGGTTTTTTCCGGGGATAATTGTCCAAAAATAACTGTGTTGATGTGATTGATTCTTGTGCTTGTATTTCACTGTTCTTTTCTCTTATGTACTTGTGTGATAACTGCAGTAGAATTTGTTTCAAAATTTACTAAAGGGTTTATTGTAAATAACTTATTGTGAAAAATAAGTAGGAGAAATAAATCAGTAATTGCAGTAGAATTTCAGATTTGAAATTTTTACAAGCAACACTTCCGTATAGCTTCTTAAAGTTAGTTCCATCTTAATAGTCACAAACTTGCAGTCCACCATCCCAAATCTTTCAAGCAGCTTCACAATATATTTTCCTTGAGAAAGGAAAATCTCACCTGGCGTTTGCCAAACTTCCAAGCCTAGGAAATAGTGCATCAGTCCTAGGTCTTTCATCTCGAATTCGGAAGCCAAATCCCTCTTACATTAATGAATGAGAGGGTCTGCACCTGTTAGAAAAATATATACTACATTGAGAACCAAAATGAGAGGCTTGTCATTATCAACCTTGAAGTAAAGGTTCAGATCAACTTCACTTTTTATAGAGCCCAACTTCATCAAATAGCTATCTATGTTCTCATACCAAGCCTTGGAGGCTTGCTTCAACCCATAGAGGGTTTTCTTCAACCTGCATACATGTGTATCTTGATATTGAACTTCGAATCCCACAGGCTGCTCCACATAAACCTCTTCCTTAAGTGAGCCATGCAAGAAGGCGGTCTTGACATCCATTTGATGTTGATTCCATCCATGTGAGGCAACACGGACAATAATCGAACGGATGGTGGTATATCGGGAAACTGGTGCAAATATCTCATTATAGTCTATACCTTCCTTCTGTGAGAAGCCTCGGGCAACGAACTTGGCCTTGAACATTTTAGCACTCCCATCAACTCCATGTTCGATTTTGTAAAGCCATTTCGAGGTGACAACAGACTTGTCCTTTGGTCTAGGGACCACATCCCAAACATCATTCTTCATGATCGATTCATACTCTTCGTTCATTGCATCCTTCCAAACTTGGTGCTTCACGACTTCTTCGAACGTTCCAGGCTCAGATTGAACAATGGTGCTCATGGCAACTAAGTACCCTTGGTACCTGTTTGGCTTCTTACTTTCACGAAATGTCCCCCTTGGTGAAATATGTCTCTCAACATCTTCAAGAGTATCTCTAAGCCATGAGGGTCTTCTTTTTGAAGAAGAGGGCTCAGCAGGAGGTGGATCAATGGGATCCATCGGACCTTCCACTTCGGGCATTGGTTCATCCTTTGGTTCTTACTGCTTTCCTGCATCTTCATCTTTGTCTTCCTTTGAAATAGGAAGATCTCTAACCTTCCCAAGGGAAACATCTTTATCGAATGTGTCATCATGACTTATCTCCACTTCTCTTTGACCAGGCACATAGACTCTATATGCCTTTGAAGTTTCACTATAGCCCACAAATGTTCCCTTCTTTCCATAAGCATCCAACTTGCTTCTCTTTTCTTTCAGCACATGAAAATATATGGGACTTCCAAAAATTCTAAAGTGAGAAACATCAGGTTTCTTACCGGTGAAGATTTCTTCGAGAGTTTTGGAGTCCAATGCTTGATGTGGGCATCTATTTTGAAGATACACGACAGTGTTGGCTGTGAAATTTTCAAGAAGGAAAATATTACTGCAATACTTGGTTTATTTCTCCTACTTATGAGATAAGTTATTTACAGATGCTTCAGTAAATTGTGAAATAAACACATTTGCAGATGTTCACTATCATCAAGAGCATAAGAACCAAAAGATAAATTACACAAGTAGCACAATAGAAACAACCATATGAACACAGTTATTTTTGGACAATTGTCTCCGGAAAAACCCAAATGTGGGAAAACCGGTGCAACAGATGAGGGTTTTGTATTTATTTTCAGAAATGGAAAGTACATTTACAAGAGCCCATTGAGCAGAGAAAAATTAGCAAACACCTGGTTGAATTTTCTAGCATCTCCAGACAAATTTTAGACCCTCGGGGTGACCTCCTTCACCCTCCATGTCATCCAGTGTCAGAGCTCTGCGCAGTCTCTCCCTGGACTGCGTAATTTTGCGTGGAGGGGGTCTTTCTGCTGATCAGCTCACCCTTCCCTTCATCTTCCGGACTTCTGCTTCCCGATAACTGACTCCTCCCTCCTACTTTGCAACCCTGCCTCTATTATCTCACCCACTGAAATCGAATTCTCTTGCTTCATAATCGATTTCCTTCGGGTACTTAGAGTGTCCCCGACTTGATTTCTAATTGGCCCTCAAGTCTTTTCTTATAGTCTTCTCGCTGATGAATCAACGACCAAGATTATATCGTTAATCAATGGCTCAGATTAAAAGATGACTTGATCTTCGTTTTCTAGAAGATTCACACTCTGCTCTATTAATACCCTTTAATTATTTAATTTCCCTAAGTTTAAACTTAGGGTTTGGATCAAAATAATTAATTATTTTAATAAAGTCATATCCGAGTGGAATTTCCACAAACAATTTCTGGGTTCTCTGGATAACTGTTGTCCAAGCCTCTCTACCAAAAATGAGACTTAGAACACTTCCCGATGCTATAGAAATCAACACTCCCTCTTAGCGAGGAAAGTGTTTTAGCAAGATACCACTGCACTGCTTTGAATCTATAATATCAGTTGCGCTGATGTTGTTAGGGCTGCTGCCCCTCATCTCTGCGCTGCTGCTTCCTGTACTGTTGCCTTGTGACACTGCCTCTGCCACTGCTACATCCGTACTGCAGCTCCCTCTACTTTTGAAGACCACCCTTTCCTCTAATGGAAGGGATTCTCGACCATACCCATCTTCTCTCTGAAGTAGGTGAATTTGATCTTACTCAGAGCCGTTGTGAGGATATCTGCTACCTGTTCTCCTATAGGAGTGTATCAAAACTGTACTGCTCCTCTTTGGACATAGTCCTTGATGAAGTGGCACCAAATGTCAATGTGTTTTGACCGTTCATGAAACACAGGATTTTCAAAGAGCTTAATGCAACTCTGATCTTCGCACATAATCCCGTTCGGTTCCCTCGCTTCTTGAGCAGGTTCAAGAGTAACTTGAGGAGCCATATGGCCTCGCACGAAGCGGTGCTTGTTGCCATGTACTTTGCCTCAGCTGAACTTAGTGCTATGGATTTCTGTTTTCAGCTACACCAAGAGGTCATTTCGAGACTGAAATAGTACCCACTGGTACTTTTTCGATCCACTGTGCTTCCAACCCAATCTGCATCTATGAACCCACTCAACTGGATCTCATTTCCCTTGGTGTACTTCAATCCATACTTGACTGTCCCTCTTAGATATCTGAGAATATGTTTGGTTGCTGCCCAGTGAGCCCTCCTTGGTTCCACCAGGAACTGATTGAGAGTATTCACTGCATAGCAAATGTTTGTTTTAGTATTGATCAAATACATCAATGATCCGATGAGCTTCCTGTACAAGGTGGGATCAGCCTCATCATCCTCCGTTGTGTCTATCTTCTTCCAATTAGTAGTCATTGGCGTGGCCATGGGTCTATAGTCTTCTATCTGAAACCTATTCAGGATTTCTGTAGTGTATCTTCCTTGCCCTAGGAAGATTTCCCCTTTTGGCTGCTAGACTTCTAATCCAAGAAAATAGTGCATCTGCCCCAGGTCCTTCATGTCGAATTCCGTAGTCAGATTCTCCTTGTAGTCTTTGATGAGCTTGGATGATCCAGTCCAAAACAGATCATCCACATAAAGTACTAGAATAAGCGACTCATCTCCTACTCTTAAGTAGTAGAGGTTGGGGTCTGTGCCACTCTTGACGAACCCCATCTTCTGCAAGTAGCTATCAATCTTCCCATACCATGCCCTGGGGGCTTGTTTTAAACCATATAAGGCTTTCCTAAGCCTGCAAACATGAGTTTTCTGCTCATGTGTCTCGAAGCCCTCCGGCTGTTCTATGTACACTTCCTCCTCTGTCACCCTGTTCAAGAATGTTGACTTGACATCCATCTGGTGAATCTCCCATCCCATCTGTGCAGCCAGAGAGATGACAGATTTGATAGAAGTGTAGTGAGCTACTGGGGCGAAGGTTTCCTCATAATCAATGCCTTCCTTATGTTCATACCCCTTAGCTACAAATCTTGCCTTGAAATTCTCTATGTTGCCATCTGCAGCATATTTGATCTTGTAGATCCACCTGGATCCTACAACTAATGTGTCCCGTGGTCTAGGAACTACTTCCTAGACATCATTTGTCATGATGGAGCTATACTCCACCATGGCATCCACCCACACTTGATGCTGAGTTGCTTCCCGAAAGGTGGACGGTTCACCAACCTAAGCTACCAATGCCTGATATCTGTTTGGTTGCTTCCTTATCCTCTTTCCTTCTCTAGGGGCCCCAACAAATTCTTTTGCATCCTTAAGAATTTGTTGAAGTTCTCTGCTCGGTCACCCATCAGTGGTGGGCGGTCTTACCTGCTCTCCTTCCTGTTCTTCTTTGGAGGAGCTCTCCTCAGAATCCTTGTGCCTTGGAGTGGCACTTGATTCATCCTCTGTAGGCCATTGAGGCTGTACTAGAGGATCCTCCTCAATTTGCGTATCTATGGCCATTTACTGAGATTTCCTGAAGGCTCTCTCCTCCAGGAATTTTACATCCCTTGTTACCACGGTTTTCCTGTTCTTTGGGATATAGATGCGCTATTCTTTCGCGTTCTCACTATAGCCCATAAGAAAACCCTTTTCTGTAGTCTGATACAACTTTTTCCTCTTTTCATCTGGAACGTTGCAGTACACCATGCTGTCGAATATCCTGATGTGGCTCACCTCTGGTTTGCTGCCCGTGAACACACTCTCAGGAGTCACCTTCCCCAAGGCTTTATGGGGAACTCTGTTTGGATATATACTGCTATATTGCAGGCCTCTGCCCATAAAATTTTGGGCATATCTTGGTCGTACAACATTGCCCTGGCAACTTCTATTATGGTGCGATTCTTCTGTTCTGCAACTCCATTTTGCTCTGGATTGTATGGAGCTGTCCATTCTCTCTTGATGCCTTCCCTTGCACAGAAATTGGTGAAGTCCTTATCGATATATTCTCCTCCGTTATCTGACCGCAGCTTCTTGATCTTCTTTCCCATAGAGTTTTCCACCAATGCTTTGAAATCTTTGAATCGATCAAAGACTTCATCTTTGGTTTTCAGAAAAAAGATCCAAGTTTTTCTAGAATGATCATCAATGAAGGTGGAAAAATACTTTGCACCACTGAGAGCAGTTGTGGACTTTGGACCGCGAATGTCAGAGTGTATTAACTCCAATACAACTTTGGTTCTGCTGCTGCTTCTTGGAAATGCTGCCTTAGCGTACTTCCCTAGTACGCACCCCTTGCAAACTTTGTCTTTCTTCGTGCTGAGTTCAGGAGCCCCTATGACAGTATTTTTGAGAATCCCCAAGGCTCCATGATGTAGATGCCCCATTCTTATGTGCCATAATTCATTCAGATCTTTGTCGTCTGTACTGCCAATCAGGGCCACCGGAGATTCAAGATGGAGCTTATATAGCTTTTGACTCCTTACTCCGATTTGTGCCTTTTTGCTCCAGCTAGGGTGTTTGACATACACCTTATCTCTAATAAAGCATACATCATAGCCCTTGTTCTGAAGTTGAGACACTGAGAGTAAATTCATCCCCAACCCTGGTACATGCAGAACATTCGTGGCTCGAATCTTGTAGCCATCTTCGGTTTGGAATGTTATGGTACCTCTTCCAATGGGGGTACATTTTGCCTTGTTTCCCATAGTTATCTCGAAATTCATCTGTTCTTCTTGGTAGCTCAAAAAACATTCTCAAACCCCCGTCATGTGAGCAGATGCTCGACTGTCAATATACCAAACACCTGGAGGTGCAGTGCTCGACACACCAGCAAGATCCTCCTCTAGTCTGGATGCAGTACTTTCATTTTGTGTTCCCTTTGCATTTCTGCGTGCTCTGGAGGACTATGTGAGTCCCTTTGACTGCGTGAACCCTTCCGGATGATGGATCTCTGGTCCATGGCAGATCCTCCCTTTCTGTATTTAGCCCTTAGCTCTGATACCATGTGAAATTTTCAAGAAGGAAAATATTACTACAATACTTGGTTTATTTCTCCCACTTATAAGTTATTTACAGATGCTTCAGTAAATTCTGAAGTAAACACATTTGGAGATCTTCGCTATCATCAAGAGCATAAGAACCGAAAGATAAATTACACAAGTAGCACAATAGAAACAACCATATGAACACAGTTATTTTTGGACAATTGTCCCCAGAAAAACCCAATGTGGGAAAACTGGTGCAACAGATGAGGGTTTTGTATTTATCTTCATAAATGGAAAGTACATTTACAAGAGTCTGATGAGGAGAGAAA
Organism: Pinus albicaulis; assembly: GCA_034641835.2. Lineage (NCBI taxonomy): Eukaryota > Viridiplantae > Streptophyta > Pinopsida > Pinales > Pinaceae > Pinus > Pinus albicaulis. The sequence continues at coordinate 1,257,812,492 of CM076575.1, read as the reverse complement.
AAATAGCAAACACCTGGCTGAATTTTTTGGCACCTCCAGACAAATTTCAGACCCTTGGGGTGACCTCCTTCACCCCCTGCGTCATCCAGCATGAGAGCTCTGTGCAGTCTCTCCCTGGACTGCGTAATTCTGCATGGAGGGGGTCTTGCTGTTGTTCAGCTCACCCTTCCCTTCATCCTTTAGACTCCTGCTTCTCGATAATTGACTCCTCCCTCCTCCTTCTCCTTCTACAACCCTGCCTCTATAATCTCACCCACTGAAACGAATTCTCTTGCTTCAGAATCGATTTCCTTCGGGTACGGAGAGTGTTCCCGACTTGATTTCCAATTGGCCCTCAAGTCTCCTCTTATAGTCTTCTCGCTGATGAATCAACGACCAAGATTATATCTTTAATCAATGGCTCAGATTAAAAGATGACTTGATATTCGTTTTCTAGAAGATTCACACTCTGCTCTATTAATACCCTTTAATTATTTAATTTCCCTAAGTTTAAACTTAGGGTCTGCATTAAAATAATTAATTATTAATAAAGTCATATCCGAGTGGAATTTCTACAAACGATTTCTGGGTTCTTTGGATAACTATTGTCCAAGCCTCTCTACCAAAAATGAGACTTAGAACACTTCCCGACGCTATAGAAATCAACATTGGCAACTTCTCCGCATAGGAACTTCGGTAGGCCTTGGTCATGAAGCATGGCACGAGTAGCTTCAATGATGGTTCAATTCTTCCTTTTGTCAACTCCATTTTGTTCGGGAGTATAAGTAGTAGTGGTCTCCCTCTTAATGCCAACTTCTCTACAATAGTCATTGAACTCATTTGAATCACATTCGGTTCCATTATCGGTCCTTAGTACTTTGATCTTCTTCCCTGTTTGATTTTCAACCAAGGATTTGAAACAGTGGAACCACTTGAACACTTCGTCATTTTTCTTCAAGATGTATATCCAAGTTTTGCGAGAGAAGTCATCCACAAAAATAGCATAATACAAATATCCTCCCAAGGATGTTACAGGCAACATACTAGATAAATTAGAATGAAGCAATTGAAGTATGTCGGTGGTCTTGCTATCACTTGAGGGGAATGGTCCCCTTGTATGTTTCCCTTCGGCAAAACCCTGACAAACACCTTCATGATCAACTTTGAAATCGGGCATATCTGTTACCATCTTCCTAGCTTCAAGAAGAGCTTTATAATGAAGGTGAGAAAACCTTCGGTACCATAATTCGGATTGAAGAGCAGTGTTGCATGTCATGGCTCCCAACAGACTTCCTCCAACCTGATAAAGAGTATCAACCCTAAAACCAAGAGTGAATGCTTCTTTGAAATTCCTCTTTCAAACACATACCTGTCCATCAATGAATGCCACCTTGAATCCTTTGTCTTCCATTGCCAAAATAGATGCTAAATTCTTCTTCAAGTCAGGTACATATAAGTTTATAACACATCTTGTAAATGAATGATTTGACCTTGATTTAGGTGAAGAGTAACAATCCTTGTTCCTTTCACGGCATAGGTGGTATTGTCTCCAGGTATGATTTCCAAATTAGTTTCCTTTTCAATCAAATGTGAGAGGGCCTCTTTGTATCCAGTGAAGTGCCTTGAGGCACCACTATCAATCAGTGTTTTAAAACTCTCGACTCGGGTTCGGAACCGACCGAGGGTCAACTCCTACTCCGACACCAACTCGGTATTGACTCGGCCGGTTTAGTTTCAATGACTCGATCTTTGTGAAAAATACATTAAATATTATTTTTTTTATAAAAAAACATAATTTTAAAGATTTTATTCATGTTTGCAAACACAAAGCATTACAATATAGACAAAAGACAACATATGATCAAAGTAGGCTCATGAATATATCCATTATATCAAAATTGCACCCAGTGCACTGTCGAATACATGATGATGATATAGAGATCAGAACAAAAAACATAACCAAGGAGTCTCTAAATGGCCTCTACAACAAAACATGAATAGTCACTACTGCTAGACATCTGACAAGGTAATATCCACTGGCTCAAACTCACTCCTCTTCTTCATCAACATCCTCAAATAGAATTGTAGCACATTGAGCTTGAGATAAACGAGTTATGCACTTCTGTCGTGGTTGACTAAAGGAAGTGCTTGTGCCTGCAACTGGAGGACTTGGGATTGGGCCTACTACTAGTGGATCTGCATTGAGTTGAGCCTCTACTTGTGTATCGAAGTCCATCCCCACACCAATATCCTCATCAGAGTCAAACTCTGGTAGACAAGTTGCCACTACCCAATCTGATGTTGGATCAATATCTTCCAACACGATGGGATCTGAATCGGTTGCATCTTAGTCGGAGGTTGTACTGGACATACACTAGATCATTTAATTGTTTTTGCTCCAAACGACTTCTCTTCTTTGTGTGAATCCTCTCAAAGACATATCAATTGCGCTCACACCCAGAAGCACTGCAAGTTTGACTCAAAATGCGGATGGCAAACCTCTGCAATTCAGGACAATGGCTACCAAATGCCTCCCACCATTGCGCTGTGAAAAAAATAGCTATGTAATGAGTTTCACACTTCAGTTAGCTCAACAAATTATATCCAACTTTGAAATTATAAACAATTATACAAAATACTAAAATATGAATTTGAAAATTGAAATTATTTGTTTACCTAGCTCATCTGATTCCCTTGCAATCCTTGCAAGGTTCTTGCTAAAGGTACCTATGGCTTTGCTGAACACAATGATCTGATTGTGTATCAGCAACTAGTCACTCTCCTTGGGGATCATGCGATCAATGCAGTCAATCAATCCATCTCTAACCTCCCCAGTCAAAGCTCTTTCTTCCTGAGTTTTATAATGATACCTTGGATTCAGAAAATACCCAGCTGCATATATAGGGCGATGGAGTTGATTGTTCCATCTTTGATCAATGATTTCCCAAATGGGCCCATACTTACCCACTCTATCCTTGTATGTCTTTAAGATAATTTGCTTGAGATAAAAACATGCCTGTAGAGGTTTGAGATATTTGTAGCCCAAGAAAGTAAGACAGCTCACCAATCATGGACATCTCAAATTTTTTGGACATATTTAGAGCAAATTCATGGCTCATTTCTTCATCATTGCTA